>JAOEGT010094358.1:0-11233 GCA_025447795.1 Speoplatyrhinus poulsoni | reverse complement strand
TTAGCATTACGTTAACATGATGCTGTTTGCATTACGTTAGCATGATGCTATTAGCATTACGTTAACATGATGCTGTTAGCATTACGTTAACATGATGCTGTTTGCATTACATTAGCATGATGCTATTAGCATTACGTTAACATGATGCTGTTAGCATTACGTTAGCATGATGCTGTTAGCATTACGTTAGCATAATGCATTGAT
The DNA here is from genome assembly GCA_025447795.1 of Speoplatyrhinus poulsoni. Classification (NCBI taxonomy): domain Eukaryota; kingdom Metazoa; phylum Chordata; class Actinopteri; order Percopsiformes; family Amblyopsidae; genus Speoplatyrhinus; species Speoplatyrhinus poulsoni. The sequence continues at coordinate 11,029 of JAOEGT010094358.1, read as the reverse complement.
TGCATTGCCAGACTGAGAGATGTGTGATAGATGTACATTACACACAGCCAGGGCATGAGTGTATCTGCATCTACATTTAAAAAATGTTTTTATTCACGATGCCTGCAAGACATCGCAATGTCTGTCAGCCATCATCGATGGACGATGACATCGTCTATCGCCTCCAACCCTAGGAGACATGCCACTTGGACACTATATAGAGGAGACATGCCACTTAGAAACTATATGAATGATTAAGATTAAGGATTGGTTTATACCTAATGGTCAGATGTTAAAATTGAGACAACCTGCTGTAGGCTACAGACAGCAGAAATTAGTCTGTAGTTAATAGTACTTAGTCAATAGTCAATCTATATATCTGTTTTATAAGCATAAAACTTGTAATCTCACTTGTACACAATGATTCGGTTAATGTTATTTTCCACATTGTTATTTAACATTTGTATATTTAACAATTATTTACACAATGTTAACCAATTCCCACCATTAAAAATAACAAAAAGATTGTTTGGGAATATTTGTAAAGAGTATGTAGGCATAAATCAACACGCTTCAGACGCTGCCAGTGGGCGTTGGCCTTGATGCTCACTGGAGACAAGAGGCAATATCAGTGGAGGTCCCAGTGGAGGTCCCAATGGAGATCCCAGTAGAGATCCCAGTGGAGATCCCAGTAGAGATCCCAGTAGATATCCCAGTGGAGGTCCCAGTGGAGATCCCAGTGGAGATCCCAGTGGAGGTCCCAGTAGAGATCCCAGTAGATATCCCAGTAGATATCCCAGTGGAGGTCCCAGTGGAGGTCCCAGTGGAGATCCCAGTAGAGATCCCAGTAGATATCCCAGTGGAGGTCCCAGTGGAGATCCCAGTGGAGGTCCCAGTGGAGGTCCCAGTGGAGATCCCAGTGGAGGTCCCAGTAGAGATCCCAGTGGAGGTCCCAGTGGAGGTCCCAGTGGAGATCCCAGTGGAGGTCCCAGTGGAGATCCCAGTAGAGATCCCAGTAGATATCCCAGTGGAGGTCCCAGTGGAGGTCCCAGTGGAGATCCCAGTAGAGGCCCCAGCAGAGCAACACAACCTGTCCCTGCATGGTGCATATAGCTTGCCCCCATTACACACCGTCTCATGAAATCATCCATACCAGCTCCTCTCCTGCTTCTGCGGGCCTTCCAGAAGCCCATTGTGTTGTCTGGCAGATGTGAACCTGCGGTTCCTAAAGCTGTGATGATTAAATGTTCCTGGGTAAAACCAGAAAGGCCAAAAGCAACTGGTCTTTTTTGTTGGTTAGAATGTGCAATGGACATACCCACAAGCCAGACACACACACACACACACACAGAGAGAGAGAGAGAAAGGGAGAGAGAGAGAGAGAGAGAGAGAGAGAGAGAGAGAGAGAGAGAGAGTATAAAAGGGCAAACCTCCACCCTGCGTTCCTTCACAGCGTTGGGAGACAGGCAAGCTAAGTCTCTCACACACACACACACACACGCACACACACACACACACATGCTGCATACACACACATAGTGAAAGTAGCCTTAGCAAAACCATCCTTGTGACCAACTCAAACCAGTACGAACAGGCTGGGCCTGAAACCCAAGCAAGTCAATAAGATCTTTCCCTGGAATGTCCTGGGAGGTCCGGGGGGGGTCCTGATAAGATGGCTGAGGTTATGGCTCATATCAAGGTGTGTGTGTGTGTGTGTGCAAGGCAGCAGCTAGCTGTTTCTCTGAGAGGCTAGTGGATATGCTCCCTGAGCTTCTCTGATGGTCTTCAAGATGAGCAGATATTTCCTGAGCTTCTCTGATGGTCTTCAAGATGAGCAGATATTTCCTGAGCTTCTCTGATGGTCTTCAGGATGAGCAGATGTTCCCCGAGCTTGAGGATATGACATCACACAGTCAAACTGCAGCAGCTTCTTCAGTGATCAAGGAGGACCACACAGACACACACACACAACACCAGTCCACCCCCTCCTCGCCAACCCCCCTGAGCTGGCAGTTGGTTGCCCAGGAGACAGGGATTAGAGGGCCACTGGCTCAGTGGTCACATGAAAGAGGTCCCTCCTTAGAGATGTGATGGGGGGGGGGGGGGTGGCAGAGATAAAGAGTGTTGGGAGCACAACTTATTTCTCTGAGGAGTAAAGGTAGTGGCTCCAGGCTCGCTTCATTGGGTCTGCTGTGGCGTACCAGACCATGAGCGTGTTTATCTGGCACACAGCAGCAGCCAACACAGGAACACTGGGTGTTCAACATCCTCTCTCTTGCACAACTCGGGCTCCAGAGCTTGGGCAGCACAACTTGTATCAGCAGAACTCTGTGGCGGTTCAGACGCGGACCTTGCGGAAACCCTCCCGGGGCCTGCAGATATGTGTCAGACGTTTGGCTCAGGGAAGAGAGCAGCTTCAAGTTGCTCTCTGCTTTCTCATGAAACCCTCAGACAGCACCTTGGGCTGCACCAAAACCTGAACGCACGCTCTTCCTCTCCCTCTCTCTCTCTCCCTCTCTCCCTCTCCCTCTCTCTCTCTCCCTCCCTCTCTTCCTTCTCTCTATATGGCTCAGTGTGCAGATACACTGCAATATAGGACATTCGGCTCTGGTTTGGGGTTATGAAACAGAACTTTTCTCAGTACACACCACATAGATACACAGTATATGCATATTGTAAATACATGTGTGTGGGTGTGTGAGTGTGTGTGTGTGTGTGTGTGTGTGTGTGTGTTGTGTGTGTGTGTTTTGTCTAGTGTGTGTGTGTGTGTGTGTGTGTGTAGGCAGTGGTGTAGGAGCAGGGGGTGGGATTTTTAAAACAGTTGGATTTGTCCCCCCTAAAATTTATCCTGCGAGTACATTCAAATACAATTAAATAATAAACTTTTATTTTGAAAGCTTGACCCCCCCTTCCCCCCCAACACACACACACACACGCACACACACAGGCACAAATGGTGTATACAATTTCACCAGAATGAAGGAAATAACATTTTCAACCCTCCAAATGTTCTGGGGGAACACCCACACCCCTCGCATTAGCGTGTCCCCCAAATGTGTGTGTGTGGGTAGTGTGTGTAGATGTATTGTGTAGTGTGTTTGTGTGTGTGTGTGTGTGTATGTGTGTGTTGACCCGGGGGTCTCCACCTATGAGAGCAGAGCGTTGATAATCGGAGGTATGTGTGTAAAGAGCGTGTGATTGGTCAGTAAATCATGTCACGTGCCGGGGGAGGGGGGGCCTACTAGAGCACAGGGTGATATTGGGGTCCGCAACAGTGTACAATATTATGTATACAGTGTGTGTGTGTGTATATATTATAGTATGTATATAGTGTGTGTGTGTGTGTGTGTGTGTGTGTGTGTGTGTGTGTGTGTGTATATATTATAGTATGTACTGTATATAGTGTGTGTGTGTGTGTGTGTGTGTGTGTGTGTGTGTGTGTGAGACGCACGGGAGCACAGTGTGATGTCGGGGGTCCTCAGGCCGTAGTACCCTGCAGGACAGTCCAGCAGACACTCCCCGTACTGACGCATGCGTTCCCTCCGCAGGAACAGGAAGAGCTTGGGCTGGCAGCTCACACAGCCGTTGTCACGGGAACACACGGAACAGCCCTTACACGTGGGGTATCCCGCGTGGCTGGCTGCGCACACACACACACACGAGATAAAGGAACTGGGGGTAAATTATAATAATCATGTCATCACCTGATAGACAGACAGGCTAATACCAATATTGCACCAATATTGTTCTTAGGAGACAATGTGTGCTGTTCCAAAACATGATTTATAATAGATTGTATTCCCAGTGAGAAAAGCCTCATATTAAAACTCATGAGGAGAGTTAAGTTACCGTACATTTTCATGCATGTTCAGAAAAGATAAGAAAATTGTGAGGAATTTTAATTAGATTAAAGTGAATTACCAAAAGCAGAACCTTAAAGGAAGATGATAGTTATTGATCAAATTATATTGTAAATTGGAAGAGAGACTAAATATGTAAAAAATATGTAAAGAATATGTCATAAATACGTCATAAATACATCATAAATATGTCATAAACATGTCGGAAATATCAAACAACACATTTTAGGGTTTATTTTTCCTGGCTTTATTTAAGTGGCTTTATTAACCCTGCTAAAACATCCAGCATAAACCAGCATGAACTCCATGCTGGTTCATACTGGTTAGTGCTGGGGTAGTGCTGGTCTAGCTGGTACACCAGCACACCAGCAAACCAGCATTCCATGCTGGTTCCATCATACGAAACATACATAATGCTGGTGACCAGCTGCAATAGGCCTACTATGTTCATTGGTGTTTATCCTTGCATGTAAAGTAGTACAAACAACAACCAGCATACTTGGGATCTCTTTGCAGGTCTACATGGAACATATTGCTCCATATGGATTCATCATTCCTTAAGCCTATTGAGGACTGTATTTCAGACCTGCTGGAACCCATTTCAGGGAGTTCTAGAACTCATTTAAGAGAGTCCCCCCCGAACATCATAATGTCTAACTTGTGTTATGATTCTGTGCCATACTGTGCCTACTCTGTACATTTTAAACATATTTGTTTATTGTTACCTAATGGCAATCCTATAGAACATAATTATCGACATTAATCAGTCCACTGAAACAATAATTTATCAAACGTTGTAAAGGTTGCTATTTGAACTGGCAATCATGTTACAATCTCAATGCTTATCTTGGTGAGCTAACCAGACCTAGTGTAGGCCTAATTGACTCATTCTTGTCTGGAGAACAAGTGGCTGTGCCTGGGCCATTAACCAGCACCAGCGCTGAGCTGATGTGGAGGTCAATGAGGTATGTGAGCGACATGCCCTCTAACAGACATATGTCTCAGAAACGTGTAAGTCAAACGAACTCTGGTTCCCCCCTTTGACAGCTGATTTGTTGCGAGTGTGAAGGGTCCTGACCGCACCCCCCCGCCGCAGGAACATGTCCCGGGGCGCTTAGCAACATGCTGTGGCAGGGGGGCGGGGGTCCCCATATTATATTACTCCCCCTCACATCTCCACTAAGGCAAGGGAGCAAAGGCGCTTGGTGAGCTGGACAGGAACCCTCTGCCCCCATGGACCCATGAGCTCCACCCCTTCTCCCACCCCGGGGCAGCAGGATGCATTTATCTCTAATACCATGCTGATACAATGATGCATTAGCATTAATAATGTACATATAATGTAATTACAATGATGCATTAGCATTAATAATGTACATATAATGTAATGTTACAATGATGCATTAGCATTAATAATGTAGATATAATGTAATGTTACAATGATGACAGGCCAATGGGAGGGAGGATTTGAACCCGGGACTCCAAAGGCACTGCGGCCCATATGGGCATGGATCTATTGCATGCACCACAGCTTTGGCCTGTCACTGTATCGCCTTATTGTGTGATATATGGACACGACCTCATCATTTTTCAGATATTGTTTCAATATTGCTTGTTGTATTTATATGTGTGTTGCTGACATAAAAAAGGCAGCCATGTTGTGCTTCTGTGCTCTGGTCTGCCTGCCAGTCCACACAGGCACGCACACACACACGCACACACATGCACACGCACACACACGCACACACACGCACACGTACGCACACACGCACGCACACGCACGCACGCACACCCACACGCACGCACACGCACGTGCACACACACGCACGCACACGCACTCACACGCACGCACACGCACATACACACGCACTCACACGCACGCACATACACATGCACGCACACACACACACATACACACGCACGCACACACGCATGTACGCACAGCAGAAAGCGACAGTGAAAGAAGCGTTTCTCAAGGCCAATAGGTGTTTTCCAAGACTTCATCATTTCAGCCAGTATGTTTGGAAGAATTACGCGAAAATATGGAATTTGTTTGTTTAATTTAAGGTTTAAATTATATATCTATAATTAAACACTGTGCCACACATGATAGATCAAGACCAAGTGTCGAGGTGTCCTTGAGCAAGACACCTAACCCTAACTGCTTCCGGTGGTCAGGTGTCTCCTTGCATGGCTGACATCACCATCAGTGTGTGAATGGGTGAATGTGAGGCACATAATGTAAAGCGCTTTGGATTAAAGCACTTTATAAATGCAGTCCGTTTAGTTTCTGCTTCTGCATGGACAAAATGGCACTCCCATTGACACTGAGGTTTATGTTGTTGTTTAACATTGTCGCTGGATCATTTAGTCAGTCATTCATCCTTTCCTATTTTTTATTAACAAAGACATTCTTGTGAAATTATGTCAGATTAGATTGACCATACATAGACCATAGGGTTAGGTATGCACCCTAGGGTTAGGTATGTACCCTAGGGTTTGGTATGTACCCTAGGGTTAGGTATGTACCCTAGGGTTAGGTAAGTACCCTAGGGTTATGTATGTACCCTAGGGTTAGGTAAGTACCCTAGGGTTATGTATGTACCCTAGGGTTAGGTATGTACCCTAGGGTTAGGTAAGTTCCCTAGGGTTATGTATGTACCCTAGGGTTATGTATGTACCCTAGGGTTAGGTATGTACCCTAGGGTTAGGTAAGTACCCTAGGGTTATGTATGTACCCTAGGGTTATGTATGTACCCTAGGGTTAGGTAAGTACCCTAGGGTACATACATAAACTTCTGACTGGTTTATTCAAACTCTAAACACAATTACTGTAATAATCTTAAGAATTTAAAAGGTGTAGCTTCCACGCATTATTATGGTATTATATTATTACTGTATCAGTGAAATAAAATGCAATATAAGTAAAAATAATATTGTTTATCGCGGCTATTTCTTCGAGTTGAGACTAGCACATCATAGACCTCACTTAGCCTGGTGAGACCTTTCTGATCTAGTTCAGTCTGGTGAAACCTTCCTGATCTAGTTTAGCCTGGTGAGACCTGATCTAGTTCAGCCTGGTGAGACCTTCCTGATCTAGTTTAGCCTTGTGAGACCTTTCTGATCTCGCCAGGTTCATTTGGCCACAACAAGGCCTTTGTCGAACGTGGAGGGAACAATCAGGCCAATCAACGACTAGCTGCGTACGTTGTATGTTTGGGTTTCCACCAGCGTGACGGCTGATTCACATCTTTCTGATTGGGTGAGATGAAGGTAGGTTGTCCAATCGTATGTAAGGAAGGTAGACTGAAATGCTCTTGAATTGAAGGGTTGATTGACATTTGCGGTGAAGTCGATTGCGAGATCAGGATGGAATCACAAAGCTAAATCACACCCAGTCAACCACGTTCATCCATTCAGTGTTTCTGAAGACCACACAATATAAGGACATCATCTCTATTCATCTCTACGAATGACTCATTTCGGGGGTTTCTCAATTCTTAAATGGAAACAATTCCTCCCGTCAATCCAAAGCCTTGTGATTTTCTCATTCTGGGTAATCCCACCATTTCTCTGGATTGACGAGGCGCCTCCATGTTGGTTCTGACAGGACAATGTTTACCTGCCATACTGACGTGTTCCTGTGCCTTCCAGTACGTTTCATAACACCACTGTAATTAACCTGCCTCCTCTCATTCACATCGGCTGTTCTTCATCTACACACTGGGCTGTGTCAGCCGTGCTGTTCACGCACATGGAATATGCAATGTGGCCGTGTTTACAACAACCTGACATTCACATTAACACGAGTGACATTTCCTCTCCCTGCCCTAATCCAACCTGACGTTACACAACGCTGAAAAGAAAAAGCAAAAGTAAAGAATTGTTAAGGCCTGGTAAATTACAGTATGTTTCCACACTGGAAATAAATACATAAATAAAAACAGGCAACAGAAAGTCTCTTGTCTTTCATTTTGGGTTCCACTTTGTAAATTACATGTCTTTCCAAACTGATGCACTTACCAACGTCACTTCTATTAAGAGGGTCGTAAATTGTTAGTGGGGGGATTATATTCTCTTTAAAGCACCCTGGGCCAACGGAGAGGATATATTATGTTTAGAGCATCCTGAAAGTCAATGGAGAGGCTATATTGTGTGAAATGCTTCATCGTATCTGGAGCACAGATCCCATTCGCTGTTTCTGTTTGTCTTTGTCAAGCATTTTCCTCGCCGCCTGCTAATCTCACAACACATTCTGGCTGGTACCAACAACTAGACACTGAATCTGGCTTATCCCACATCCTTCAATTACCGTACGAATGGAAAAAAGTGGAAGGAAGTGCTGTTCAGTCAGAGATGTTTTTTTGCTGCAGATCTCGGGAGACGTTTGGACCAGGTTGACGGGTGGCAGGTCTGCGTCTGTGTGTGTGTGTGTGGAGCCACAGGTATGTCGGGAAGGCCCGACAGTCTGGTGCGATGGCTTCCAAGCCGTCCTGTCCCGCCGACCCACCGCCTCGCTAGTCTCACATCGCTCAGCTGCTCCAGCTGGTTTTAACCGTTCGTCAATAAAACTTGTTTACATCAATCTGATTTGGTGGGGAGATTGAAAGGATAAACACATTAAAGACAACATTGCCCCCCCATCAGACAGCCACAGAAGGAGCAGGACATGGAAACAACGAGCGTGAACTTGTTTGTACGTCGATAGCGGAAGTTCTGGGTTCTCAGTAAATCACATCAACTGAACCTAATGTGCCACCAACAAGGACCACGCCTGATGAACCCACCTCAAAGCTAACCATTGTCTGACACATCGTCCTTCTCTTTCATCCGGCACATAACCCCTGAGCAGTCATATAGGAGGGACTGTCACATAAAACACCTTCTGCGTTTGAGAGAGGAGAAAAAGACTTGAGCACAGATGCCACTTCCTGCGTATGATGATGAGCCGACACGGTTTAGTTTCAGCCACAGTGTAAATATGCATATACCTAGATATATACATTTGACTGTAAATACAACATCTTGACGGCGAGCGGATGGTTCTCTTGAGCTTTAAGAATTGTATTTACAAAAGCCACGGTCAATTTGAACATGGTGGGGAAGAAATCACCACAAGTTTTCCTTAGCATAGAATCATCACACGCACGCACACACACACACACACACATACACAGACAACCCTTTTGATCTTCCTGATTATCTGGACTGTTTCTATAGGGACTAGGACTGACATAATCACACCAAGAACCACAGAATGCTTTAGATCTTCTCCTCATCCATCCTGTGGTAGCTGGACTGAGGAACAACCCTTAGCTCGTTTTGGAAACACATTGAAAGGGACTGTCTCAGCTGAATGTTTTATTATACAAGCCAGGGTTTGCTAATCACGTTGTTGCAGCATTTGTGTCCCACAAAGATTCGGGTTACGTCAACCCCTGAAAGCAATATCTCAGATATTTACTGAGCTGCCTGTGGTGGGCTCAGGTGGAGCGGCGTGCTCCCAGTCATGCCGAGAGCTCCCTAATGGGGTCTGACAGCGTGTTTGGAGCGCGACGGTTCCCTCCAGCTGTGGCTGTGGGAGGTCGAGGGCTCGTCGGAGCTCAGGACCAATTAGGGTCGGCGTGAGACGGAGCAGAACCGGGCGCTGCTCAGGTATGTTTTTAACACTCCAAAGCAGGCATGACAGGCCTCGTTCTCGGCTGCCAAACGTGCAGGAGGTCACACACAGCCAACCCGCCATTTTACACAACTGCACTCCATAGACCAGACTGCAGGATATGAGATATCCTGTGGGAAGGGTCAGAAATATGCCCTTATTATTCACTTGTAGCAATATTGTGATGTGGAAAGGAGATCTGGCCAGTTCCAAAACCCAGTTGATCGAAGTCCAAGAGCTTTTATTTGAACATAAGCGTCTCTATTGTCACAGATTTGCTCCATTCCTCCAGGGCCCCTGGTATGTAAATCTAATAAGACAGGCTGTGGATGCAGCCTGCTGTCTATTGTTCTGACAAAGTGTGCAGCCTATAGGAGAAGGAGAATGGTCCATCTGCTCTGTGCTGGACCCTAACGCTGAGGGACACCTCAGACTGTGGCAGCAGAGAAGTCTAGACGAACCCTTCAGAGACCTTCTGCATGTTCTGGAAGATCATGGTGCAACCGTGCGTAACAAGGGTGTGAACTGTTTCACACAGGACGAGAATGCCAAACCCTGAACAAGGGACAGAAAGAGAGAGAAAGAGAGAGCTAAAGAGAGAAAGAAACAGAGAGAGTGAGAGCGTTTTTTTGATTTGTTTTCTAAGAACAATAAAATAGACCAGTAAACCACATACGTGGTGAGTAACCGGCACAACAAACAAGTGTTAGACAACAGGATCACACAATCTCTTTTCTAGAACTGGCCTCCAGAGACAAACCTTAACATGAACACAACACTCCTCCGTAAGACCAGACAGAGAGAAGACCCTGCTGCTATGGTCTCCCAGTGTCCATACGACCCTCTCCCGCCACAGCAGAGTGTCCATACGACCCTCTCCCTCCCCAGCAGAGTGTCCATACAACCCTCTCCCGCCCCAGCAGAGTGTCCATACGACCCTCTCCTGCCCCAGCAGAGTGTCCATATGACCCTCTCCCGCCCCAGCGGTGGCTCAGCGCTGTGCTACATCGTTAAAGACGGTACATGGAGTGTGACATCAAACCAGCCATAGCCAAGGCTGTGACTTTATGTGTCACGGATCTGGAAGTCACACTTAGCTCAGGACTTCTGGAGGCAGACCAGGAGGGCTCTCGGCACTAACGGCACATTTCTCTTTCAATTTAGCAGAAAATGTGTTTGACTCGCCTACGACTCCCAGATGGAAATGGTCAGGCTTAAGGATCTGTGTTTTCCTTCTCCCAGCTGACTAGAACGAACCGCACTACAAGCACATGTTTGTCATTTCAAGATGTCCCCGTTGCGCACAATAATTTGTTTTCTTTGCCCAGATCTGAGCTAACACTGTTGTTGTGGGGTGGCTGCTGACACCGTTGTAGGGTGGATGCTAACACTGTTGTTGTAGGGTGGATGCTAACGCTGTTGTAGGGTGGATGCTAACACTGTTGATGTAGGGTGGATGCTAACACTGTTGTTGTGGGGTGGATGCTAACACTGTTGTAGGGTGGATGCTAACACTGTTGTTGTAGGGTGG
>JAOEGT010094337.1:0-13712 GCA_025447795.1 Speoplatyrhinus poulsoni | reverse complement strand
GAACCATGTGCAGAATGCTCCCAGTGTGACATCCAAATTACTCGGAGAACACTTGAGACCCATTTGAGCTCAAACATCTGTCCTGCTGTCCTAACACGTTTTCTAACACGGTGTGCTCTGCGCTTGCTACGCACACACACACAAACACAAGCATGCATGAGCGCAGGTGCACGCTCACGCTCACGCGCACACACACACACCCAGAAAGAGAGGGTTTGGCCATTTTATTAAATCTCCAAGCAATATCCATGGCCAAGAGAGAGAATGGTGGGAGTAAGCGAGTGGGGTCACAGACATGCATCTGTCGTATGCATGTTTACCTGTGTCCTCCCAGCAAACAAACGGCAACTGTTGTTAGCCGTGTTGTCTTTCAAGATGAAAGGACGTTGGAAACAATGAAGCCGCCGCTGGTTTCTAGAGGAAGGGAAAAAGAAACAAACAAAAACAACTGAAGCCAAGAATGAGACCTTTGATCGGCCAGCGCCGGCTCTCTCCTTTTAGTTATGTAGGCAAAAATAGAGGAGACAAGGGTCAGATGGAAGCTGCCCCAGTTCACAGAAAGTCTAAAACACTGGACTTTAGAGGACCTTGTACCCCCTCAGAGGTGCTGCACTGGGTCCTCCAAATTATTTCTTCCAAAAATGTAAATGCCAGAACATTTACATTAAAATAAATACAAATCTGTCAATTATTTTAATGGCTTAGTTAGTGGCCTACTTTTATACATAGGCCGCTCTACACATTATTGTTGGCCCGGCAACTAAATATTTTATACCATGTGTGATAGGGGGTCCTTGTGCCGTGTTTTTATCAGCCAAAGGGTCCTTGGCCCGAAAAACGTTGAAGACCTCTGCTTTAGAGCTTTAGAGCATTTTAGGTATACTAACGCACAGTATCTGAGAATTAAGGATGAAATGATTCATACAGTAGGGTGTATTTGACTACAATTAGTCTTGCGGATGTATTTGAGAGCCACTTATGTTTGTTCTATCTAATTATAATGCACGCGCATCTGAAACGACTGTATTATGAGGGCATGCTGGTCTCTTCTGCAACTCTTGTAGGAGGGATATGTGCTCAGTAGACGAAAGATAAAGCTAATATGTTCCTGCGGTATTTAACAGTTTAAATCTGTAACTTTTTCATGTCATATGTATAGTACAGCACAATAGAGGCTTTCCTTAAGTAGACATTAATTGCTGCAAGTGGTACCTGTAAGTAAGTTTCATCATTCAGAGTTGTGTTAATATTCCCAACACGCAGGCATGAATAACTCCGTAAGATCTCGGGATCTTTGCTGAAACAGCCGGTTTAGGGAGCGTTACGTGGATCCCGTATAGTTTGGGTTACAGGCAGCTTTGGTGCACAGTCACTACAGGCTGCTTCGACTGCTCTGGTTTCATAAGTAGAGAGAGGGAGAGAGAGAGTGACCTATATATCGCTCTCAGGGAGGAGAAGTCACCTTGCTGTGGGACCGGCAGGCAGGCAGCGCCGGGGCTTTATTGTGGACGTGTGGTGCTTTTAAAAAGCAGGGCCGGCATTAGAACCATGGCCGGTGGTTGCTATTGAAGCATTCTTGGAAAAAAAATAGCATTTTGAAAAGACGATTTCCGATTTCTCCCTGACCTCTGGCTAGCCTGTCGCATTGTTAACATAACTCTCACTATACTGTTTGGAAGGGAGGGAGGGAGGGGGAGAGAGAGAGAGAGAGGGGGGGGGGGGTCTGTGGAGGGATATTCAGCAGATCCACATGGTGACACACATCCAATCACAAAAACACACATGCATAGAATGCACACAGTCCAGGAAGACTGAACCCATCTGGCCCAGTGCCAGATATCTAGTCAGACAAAGGCCTCACCAGAGAGTCCTCAGCGCGTCCTAACAAATTGAATGTGTGTGTGGATGGACGGCAGGGAATTAGATCACTGGTCTTGATCGTATCGGAGTGTGCTGTTGGTTTACCCCTTTCCAGCAAGTCCCCGGGAGGAAAGGTTTGTGTGTGTGTGGGGGTGTGGGAGCTGGGGTGTTGGGTCTTGGCAGGCAAGACAGCTGGTTTGATGAAGGATGTAAGGAGAATGTTAACCAGACAATCACCTTCCATGTTATTGATTGAGATGAGAGAGAGGTAATTAGCGGAGGAAAAAAGGGAAGCTGAGGCCACTTTCAATGTCTCGATACACGGTGTTCTCTCTTTGTTTCTTCGCTTATGTTCTCACTACAGCAAATGTTTATCAGAGATTAAACATGATTTTTCTTTTTTCTTCTGCTAAACCGATTTAACCTTTAAACTCAATATTGACTAGACTTGTCTAGCATTCAGTCAAGGGTCTGATGGCTACATGTATGCAAGTCTTGTGCAGAGGGGGCGTTGACATTATTAAACACAAACCATGGTTGAGGAGGCTTAAATACCGGTACGATGGATACTGTACATATAGGAAGCATGCAAGCATCTACATGGGAGCTGAACTGATGAACATGAACCACGTCATGTTTACATTTCACATCAACAATAAACTCTACTAAAGTTCCATTCCAGTCTGGTTTATAATGGGTTCCTTGTCGGTGGCTATTCAGTGCAACAATAGCAGAAGTGAATGTGTTTACTCGCTGAGATCTCCTCTTAGTCTCTAAGGTGCCCCCCGGAAACCTTGTGTGACACGCCTACCTTTTGTTGTGAGAGTTTCTGGGTTTCTCGGGTTTCTTTTTAAAACACACCTGGCAATGCGGTCAATTAACAGGTGTGTGTCTCTTTAAAAACACTTGTAACTGTGCCTTTTTTCCACAGCTCACCCTTGTGAGGGTGAAACTGAGGAAACTATGTCAGGTTTCATTGGGAGCGGTTCCATCACATCCTTGCTGACACATCTGAAAATATATTTGGGCTGTCTGATAGATTTTCAATGCTTACCTTCATCCTCTCGTCTGTCTATCGCGCTCTGTCTCCATTTACAAGAGCTCGGCTCAACAAAGTTTTTGTCCGGATGTTACCTGGTGTCGACAAGGCCTAGTAGAACAATACATTTACATAATGCATAAGGCTCTCAGGCTTATGTATTGTTTTCAACTTCTCCTGTATACTGTATCAACTTTTTTATATTATTCCTGCTGTCTTCCATGCCAGACTCAAATATCAGGCATGCTTTACTCTGTCCTATGTAGTGCCTTTTGATTGGGTAATTCATTTTGTTAAATGTGAATGTGGCTCTTATTCATGTCACTGATAATAAGTGCGCATTAGCGTGATTTGTTGAGACCTCTCAAAATCTAATACCATGTCCAGTATCATTTTGATGAATATCAACTAAAATGGAAACATGCTGCAAATATAAGTCCCTGATGATTCAACCCAAAAATAAATCATAACATTTCCTGACTTTCCATGTCTGGAATAGACTGTTTAAAATCACATTATATTCTAGAAATCCAATGACCAGTGGGAACCTTAACTGGGACCGGAAGTAAAATATTGACTTGAGTTTTGATAACTAGTAAATTAATATATTGATTGTATTTCAGTGTAGAATGAACAAATATCCACTTCATGTCACATACATGTTGGTGTTAACTTTCTCCTGTGTCTTAATTAGTATTACTGTGAACTGTAAACTTTTGATTACTTTTCAGGTTAACAAGGGAGATCTACAGTATGGAAGTTTTGCTAAGAAAATCAAATCATGTATTATAATTCTCATTGTCACGTCTCGTTAGGCAAAGCTATTTTCAGATGACAGAAAAAGAACGCTGTCTTGGCTGGCAGACATCTTTATGGCCAGCCACATTTTTGCTACTGTAATGCATGTCATAAATAGAAGAAAGCTTTGCAGTATGTCAGCCGGCAATATGATCAGAAAACAAAGCCAAGGCTCAATTTCTTGTTCTGGACATTTGTACGGTACCTTCTGACTTCCATGTTTTTGGACATTTGTGCGGTCTGATTTACATGTTTTCTGGACATTTGTTTGGACTGATTTACATGTTTTCAAAGCTCTCATCTTGTGTGCCTGCTTGTCTCTTCCCAGCTCTACTCTGAGACAGCCGTCATCCACGGCCAAAGTGTGCCTGGTCTGTGGAGACGAGGCTTCAGGTTGTCACTATGGCGTCGTCACATGTGGAAGTTGTAAGGTGTTCTTCAAGAGAGCGGTGGAAGGTATGGAAATAATCCATTTGTGAATCGCCCTCAAGCTTGTTGCACATAGCAAATGCAGTTTATTTGTTCATAGTAGAACACAGTGATAATGTAAACCAATTATTGTGTTTATGATGCAAATGATTGAGAGATGAAACAGGAAAAAGTGCTAGACTGCATTTTGTTTTTGACAAATTGTTGGCCCAGTCCAGCCAATGGTGAGCAGGCCAATATTATTTTAAATATTGACATCATTTTTTTTTATTCCTCAGTCTTTTTTTATAAATTTTATCAACAGTTAAAGCTCCAGTCTGTTGTCCCAGCATGGCATTGCCCCAACCCACAAAGAAATGACTAAATATTGGCATCTACAGAGTTCCGTAAAAATATATGTTTTGATGTTTTCCTGTACTACTAGGATACTACTGTAGCAGTATAAATATTTGTCAAAACTGCGGCATTGCAGCGGTCAAGCTGTTGGCATGGTAAATCATTTTAATTGGGGTTTAACCTGCTGTAATTGTTTCATTCAGAAATGTTTGGCTCAGCGGGGGTCCTTCATTGGGAAGGTGGTGACTGGTAAGTGGCTGAGTGGCGCTGCGATCGTTAACAGCTACAGAATCATGTTGTTGTAATCCTCAACATTACTGCGGCCGCGAAGACGTAATTGATCGGGCCTTTAACCATCAAGGTTTTTGGCATCTATTTATGTTTCGTAGCTCAGTTCCAATTTTGCAGGTACTGTATCTTGTGAACGTGAACGGTGTTCATCTTATGAACACATTATAAATTACAGTGAAGAAGCATATTTCACAGTACTATAAACACATTTGTAAAGTAAATGTGTTTTGTGCACTAAACAAAGTTGGCTTATAAATTATATGTTTCTACATTTATAGACAAATTATAGAGATGGAATGAAACATTGCAATTTGTAGCATGTAGCCATATTTAGTACTTAATTGAGTGCCACCTAAAATAATGAAAGTGGAAAGTAATCCTCAAACAGCAGCCCTCTATGTTATATTTAGTTTGGGGAAAATCAGCCCTAGTTATAAAGTAATGTGCTTTTCATTCTCTGCCTTTTGCCTTCGGCATTTGCCTAATTCATTTAAGGAATGTTTCAATGCAAAACACACTCATACACTGTACCCAGCGCCGGCGCAAACAAGCAAACAAGCCTGTCAGCACTGGAGGTATTTTCCTGGCTATTGTAGGAGGATTGAAGTAATTTCCTATCAAATCTGGTCTTCGTTTGGTGATATTTACACCGTGTCATTGCAGAGACCTGAAACTAGATTACGTGCCTGGTGTTATCAATTCAAACATCCCGTCGTCCTTCCTTAAAGCGTGCCCTGTGGAGAGACAGGAGCAGATGCTAATATTTGTACAAATTCTGCTTTTATGTGTTTGAGTTCTATACTCAAATGGGAACATCAGAAGTCTTTATGCTAGCCTATTATCTTAACACACAACTCGATTAACAGCAATCATTGGGTTCAACTACCGTTCCTTATTGTGTTTTGTATGAGAGACTAATGAAGGACTGTCTGGTGCATGACCTGTTTATCCCTGCCATCTTGATTGTTATATTTTTGTGTTTTTTGGTTGAATTTCTGTTGTTAGCCACAGTTAGCCTATACCATAAAGAATAAATTGTATTGGTTGGATTAAATAGTACTACATTAGTACTACATAGTGCCAGGATGGACATTTTCAAGCATTTAAGGCTGTGAGGGGTGAGTCATTAAATTAAATTAATTGGTTATTATTAATTAGTATTCTTTTAAGATGTAGGTTTCGTCTGACCTCCGTTTGAGAATGAGAGTCTAATTCCGCCTTAGTTACGCTGTGATGTTTGTTATGCGTATTTAATGTGTACAGGGAGCTGTTGCCTTAAATCACCCCCGCCCATACTCTGCTCCACTGTTTGAGAGAGCGAGAGAGAGAGAGAGAGAGAGAGAGAGAGAGAGAGAGAGAGAGAGAGAGAGAGAGAGTTTTTGAGTTTTAACAACACTTTAATTAGACAACAGTATATTCCATTTTATGTTTCAATATTATGTTTAACATACAAAATATAATCCCATCACCATTGACCGTAAACAAAGCTCCTTTATAATCCCACACCCTCTTGAACTCCCCTACATCACCCATCATGTTATAAACAGTATAGAGAGAGAGAGAGAGAAAGAGAGCAGAGCGAAGCAGGAGACAAAGAGGGCGAGTGATTTTGCTAAGTGAAGAGCGATAGAGGACAGTGAAACAGATACAGACATAGGGGCGAGGGACGGGAGACGAAGGACGAAGGGTGGGGGGGGGGTGAGGCAGATGCAGACAGAGATAAAGAGAGGAGGATAGAGTGAATAGGAGAGAGAGAGAGAGAGAGAGTGATGTGTCAGCAATGAGCTTTAGAGAGGTGTATGAGAACATGAACGTGAGGAGACATTCTACACCTCTTCTATCTCCTCCTTTTCCTCCTCCTCCTCCTCGGCCTCGCTGTCTGATCTGTAGGGCAGCGTGGGCGTAAGAGGGGAAGAATCCACGCCCCACCGCCTGAGGGGACCCAACTGTGTTTTTGGGGCGTCTACGTAGCTCGTTAGTCGGTTAACTTTATGGGGCTAGTTATGCTGAAACATGCTAATGTGTATAACATGCTAATGAAGCACAGACGTATGGTTTCAACCTGTCTGGCTGTCACATGGGGTTTTTACTGTGTAAATTAGAACACTATGAAGGTATACTATATAGAGTATACTGTATGTCCTTATATAGAGAGTATACTGTAAGGAGAGGGGATATTCGTTGTGCGTTGGTTTGCCCTATTTTCTGGACTGCACAGTCAGCATGTTGAGCTTGTAGTTTTGGCATGGTGAAAGCTGCAGGTATGATTTATATGGGTTTATAAAGTAACGTATGCTACTGTACTACAGTTACTGTACTACAAAAATACAAATAATATATAAATAATAGCCACATTATTAGTATTATTAATTATCTTGTTGCTCAAATTGGGACATAATAGATAATAGCAGAACTTAAGGATAATGTCAAATTTTGCCCAGAATCTGTAAACAGATCACATTCATCGTAACTCCTGGTACAGTAGGCATCCACATCTTCAGCAATAATACAAAGTTGGAAATGCACATGTGAGTTAGCGTTCATCTTCTCTGCGTTCCCTGGGCTGGTTTGTTGATACTAGACATCTGCGTTCAATAAACGTCTCCATGTGGCACGCTGGAAGATCCAAAGAGTTCCACGCCAGCTCATTATTCACATGTCATCAGTGGCTTGGCATGTGGGTGCTTTGTAATAATAGTCAACACTGCTTTTAACTCACTACTTATTATAATTTCTCGTGTCTCATTGAACGGAGACACCAGAGACATACAGAGACATTATTCAACCTTGTTATGGCCTCGTCGTGCTTCTGTAATGTGGCTGGATCACGGTTTCCATGGCGCTCGTGTCAAACTCAGAGGCTAGTCTTTGGTTCCTCCTCTCTGGTAGCAGAAGGAGTCATCTGAGGACAAGTCCTGTGTTGTGCGGCGGACTGTTGACTGGCAGGTCCGCCCGTCAATCAAATCTCAGAGGAAGGCTAGGAGAACCTCCCACCCGCACTGAGCGTATGCCTCAGTGCTAGGCAGCAATACAGATCAAATGGAATTATGTATGTATGTATTATATATTAAGTATTAAGAGCACAAAGCTTAGGAATGTGTGACCTACATGGCTAATAGGCCAATACTGTATGCTGGAAAAAGCAGTTGGAGATACTGGTACAGTAAGGCCTGAAATAAGATGGTGCTTTTATAAGTCTACTGTGTTTAGGTTTCTTTGAAAACAAATATACACATCTTCAAACAACCTACCCACAGAAGACAAGGACACCTGATTTACAGCCTTAATGTATAATCCCATAATGGCAAACACGTGTGCAATATATTGCATGTACTGTAGGGCAGCTGTTTCCAAATGTGTTGAGCCAAAGCCAATTGTTTATGCCTTAGCCTGTTACCCATACTTACAGTAAATTATGATAATAACATAACATATATTATGAAATATATATATAAAATCAACCATGAACACTATTGAAACAAACTATATTAATGATTAAACTATGACAATATATTAAAGAATGTACAACACAATCTTGAAATCTCGCAACCCAAAAACTGACCCAACCACTGATGCCGATTATGATAATGTGAGTTATTAATACAACTCACATGTATATAAATAGTACAGTACATGTGGTACAGGGATAGAAACACATGCCCTTAACTGCTCTGCCCTCGCATGACCTGCTGGCCCTTCAGCACTTCACGGTTTAATCGGACCGCCATCGCTTCCTCCAGCAGGTGAAACCTTTGTTCTTTGACGTCAATGCAAAATGGGTCTGCAGAGTGCATATACAGTAGGGTCGCACCTTTTGTGCGTAGCCAAATAAGCAGCGAAGATCTGATTGGCTTTATCAGTGTTTTCTCTGCTGATTGGTTTGCTGTTGACAGGAGAGCGCCGGAGAATAGCACGTTCGTCCCGAACTACACTACCGGCTACAGTATTATTGGGCCGTTACAGGTCATTAGTAAAGGAATCATTTGTCTTTATTTTGCTTATCTGACTTTGCATTTGTGTGCTGTGTTCAGCATCTCTATCTCTCTCACACACTTACACACACACACAGTACTGTACAGTGTCTACATACAAATAATGTCATAAAGGGTATTAGATAATATACAGTAGTACAAATGTTATGAATTGAATTGATATGCTTTCCTGGTGAGAGAGTACAATCTTTAAGACACTCTAATCTAATACACAGGAATAATGTTTTCAACCCTGGTTTGACAGGAAATGAAGGAGGTTGATGTGGTTTGTGTCGCAGACAAATGCTCTGTTGTGGATAAAAAGGCAAATAGGTTTTGGATGTTAACATATTTCAGACTAAGTTGCTGAAGGCTGCCTTCCAAATGGAGAGACAAATTAAAGAGTGGATGTTTTTTATGGAAGTCAGCTGAGTATAATTTGAAAGCCTTTCCTTTGAGTCAAAAACTAAGATAAATAACTACAAACCATAATGGATATTTTTTGTTATGTAAAACATTATTAAATCATAGCTTCTGTTTGAAGCAATGTCTAATAAACTAATTAGAATAAATTAAACATTTCATAAGGTGACACACCATACCCTAGCATGCAAATTTTTAAACTTTTCTCATATCTGAATGAAACTTCAACTATTGAAAATATACAAAAAAACAATATTTTTTTGGTATTAAAGGTTTCTTAATATATGCAAACGAGGCAGTACCTAATTAAATATGTGCTAATTTGCATATCTCGTCCACAATTTTGTTTTGTTTCTTTGTGATATTGTTATTTAATAGAGTTACTAAAATAAACAAAATTCCCTATAATGGTAAAGTGAAAAAGTTTTTTGAAAGTTTTGTAAATTTATTAAAAAATTATATTATTATTATAAAATTGATTATAGAATGAAAGAAATTGCATGTACATACGAAAGTATTCACAGCCTTTTCCATGACACTTGGAATGGAGCTCAGGCACATCCTGTTTTCCAACTTTGGAGTCCAGCTGTGGTAAATTCAGTTCATTGGACATGATTTGCAAAGGCAAACACTGGTCTATATAAGGTACCAATGTTGACAGTGCATGTCAGAGCACAAACCAAGCCATGAAGTCCAAGGAATTGCCTGTAGACCTCCAAGACAGGATTGTATAGAGGGACATATCTGGGGAAGGCTTCCAAAATATTTCTGCAGCATTGAAGGTCCCAATGAGCACAGTGGCCTCCATCATCTGTAAATGAAAGATGTTTGGAACCACCAGGACTGTTCCTAGAGCTTGCCGCCTGTTCAAACTGAGCGATTAGGGGAGAAGGGCTTTAGTCCCGATGGTCACTCTGACAGAGCTCCAGCGTTGCTCCGTGGAGAGAGGAAAACCTTCCAGAAGGACAACCATTTCTGCAGCACTCCACCAATCAGATCTGTATGGTAGAGTGACTAGACGGAAGCCACTCCTCAGTAAAAGGCACATGACAGCCCGCTTAGAGTTTGCCAAACGGCACCTGAAGGACTCTCAGACCATGAGAAACAAAATGATATGGTCTAATGAAACAGAGATTGAACTCTTTGGCCTTAATGCAAAGCGTCATGTCTGGAGGAAGCCAGGCACCGCTCATCACCTGGTCAATACCATCCTTACAGTGAAGCATGGTGATGGCAGCGTGATGCTGTGGGGATGTTTTACAGCAGCATTAACTGGGAGACTAGTCAGGATCGAGGGAAAGATGACTACAACAATGTACAGAGACATCCTTGACCAAAACCTGCTCCAGAGCACCCTGGACCTCAGACTGGGCGAAGGTTCATCTTCCAACAGGACAATGACCCTAAGCACACAGCCAAGATAACGAAGAAGTGGGTTCGGGACAACTCAGTTAATGTCATTCAGTGGTCCAGCCAGAGCCCAGATTTAAACCCGATTGAACATCAACCTGATGGGGCTTGAGAGGTCCTGCAAAGAAGAATGGGAGAAACTGTCGAAAAGTAGGTGTGCCAAGATTGTAGCATCATACTCAAAAAGACATGAGGCTGTAATTGCTGCCAAACGTGCTTCAACAAAGTATTGAGGAAAGGCATGTGAAAACTTATGGACTTATCTAATGTTTTTTACATTTGCAAACATTTCAAAAAACATTTTTCACTTATTATGGGGTATTGCGTATAGAATTTTGAGAGAAGAAAGATTTTAAATCTACTTTGGAATAAGGCTGTAACATAACAAAATGTGGAAAAAGTGGAGCGCTGTGAATGCTTTCCGGATGCACTGTATGACGAATGCATATTTTCTGTAGATTTTCAGATTAAATGTCACTTAAAATTAAAACTATACAAAACATTAAGAAAAAGCTATGTGTAAGTTTGACTAGAAGATTCAGTGTGTGGAATTACACATATGTACATACCCCCTTGAAAGGCCAAGAAAAATAACCGATAAATGGTAATTTTGAGAAAATGGCCCATAAACATAAATTAGTGCAATTACAATGCAAGGAAACAATTGGTCTTTCAGCACAAATTACTAAATTGCCTAAGGGTACTGTATATTCATACGTCGACTACATAATGTTACACTCCAGAAAATTCACTTTCTAAGGTCGGAAACCTCGTGTCTGCATGTGCACATACTGTACTGTAGGTTAATTAGTTTAAACATGGTCCTACTTTAATATCCAGTCTGATTTGACTATAAAGACAAGAGAAATGGCTATTAGTAGCATAACTTTTTATTTACAAACAGCAAAAACTATTTTGATGTACAGTAGGCTATCTACAGTATGTAGGCGACACTCCAAACCACGCTTTTCTTCAGCCAATGTTGACTTCCCCAGTGTTTTTTATAATTCTCCAGACAGAGAAAAAAAATTGCAGAGAGGTCCGACACAGCTGTTTGTGTGCTGTCCAATAAGATGGATGAACCATCCAACTGCAAGCTAGTGATTTTGTTGAATATGCCTGCACGTTGTTTTTGTGCATTCAGTACTAGGTCACGACAGCAACAGTTCTGCAAGTATGTACTAGTTGTTTGTTGCTTTTTGACTGAAATATTGTAGTACAGTATATTTGAATTAGAAAAAAAGACAATTTGAATATAATTGTATAACCTGCGGTTTTGTGTACTACAGTACATGAATACCTGAGCAGAATTAGCACTTTGCCTTAAAGTGGACTTGTGTGGAGACAGCTGAAAGAATGTAATTGAACAGACCAAACAACGAAGCACACAACGCCCGTGCCTGTGAGAGTGGCCAGATATTACACACCACCCATTTACTGTAAATGGCTGCAAGCCACATTTCTTTGCTCATCTGCAGTTATAGGCTATCTTGTATCCAATACTAGCCAGTGACTAAAGATACTTACATCCAACTGACAAACAAATGCTACACCATCTACACAGAACTGTTGATGCTATTTTTACTGTAGCCGATAACAACATGGGTATACATTTCAAATGTTATTTAATAATTGCAGGTTAAGGACTATAAATAATAAAAGCCACATGCAAAGTGGTTACAGCAAGTGTGGATTCAGTGTGGGCAGTAATGTTGCTCTGTTTTTTCACCGGGGCTCCCACATTACAGGGTATTTCCCACTCAAAAGCATCTCCTTGTACTTTGGAGTAGAGAGGAAAACACTCAGTGGACTTTAACCCAGATCATGACATCATCAGCTGGACCCCGTTAAGAAACGTCTTTGCCATCTGCAGTCGAAAGTTGACAGAAAGCATCGTAGCAACGGGACAGTTTTCAGGGGAAAAAAAGGTGCAAATGAAATGTCTGAGGAAGTAGGATGCCGTGGCTGTGTTGATGGAAATTGTGACTTGATTCTTGACATAGTGTTATTTGAAAATATTCAGATGACACCCGCCTTGGAGACGGGAGTCCTAAGTTGAATGAATGAGTAAATGTTTGCCACACGTGGAAAATACAAAAATGAATAAATACAAGTCTCTCTCTCTCTCTGTTTTAGTCACATACACCCACACATACACCCACACATACACACACACATACATACATACACGCGCACACACACATGTACAAGCAAAGACACATTCAAGCACAACAGAGACACATTTCTGTTCACTTAACAGTTATTAACAGGATTCCTGGAAATTAGCGAGACAGAAGGGCTCTGCGATTTCTGCATCGCCATTTGGTCTGACCCAGCGCGTGTACAGTATGAGTGTGTGTGTGTGTGCACACTGGAGAAGGGAGGAGGGGAGGGGGGTTTGGTTGGACGGCTACGTTGCGCTTCCTGTGTCGCAGTTTACTGTTTTTTAGAGCAAGAAAAATGGGCTTATGTAACGGTCATGTGATTTCGCCAGAAATAGTGGTAGGGCTACAGCTGCTGCCTCTACGCCTGTAGCTCGGCTCCTTGGCTTTTGGCAGCAGCCAGACAGACACACTGCGCACTGCTCCTGTGAGCTCCGAAAAACAACTTCTGCTCAAGCCTCTCTGTGCAAACGCAGTGCCTCTCGTAGTACCGCTAACAGTCAATATGCAGTTCAAGTATGTTCCGCGGCAGAATGGCGCGTCACCGGAGGACAGAGAGGTGACATGCTCGTGTCATGCATTTACCCGTAGATAAAAGACACGTATATGCAGCCCTTATGCATTTATGTTGACGTGTGCACCCAGGCGTGTGCGCTTCCATGCACCCGACTGAAGTGAGTTTCAGAGTCGCATGCACCCTTGTTTCAGGCTCCTGTGATGGAGGGTCACCAGCAGTGTGTGTGTGCGTGCGCACGTGTGCATGCATGTGTATATGTGTGTGTGTGTCATAAAAATTCAGTTTTGCCATGTGGAGCAGCTTTGGCCCCGGAGTGGAAGGATGTGTGTGTGTGTGCGTGTGTGTGTGTGTGCGTGCGTGTGCGTGCACACAGAGTGGCTGGCTTGTGGGTGTGTGCGTGTGTTTGTGTGGGCGTGTGGTGCTCAGAAGCTGGCAGACGTGTGGAGTGAGGAATAAGGGAGGGATGGATGGAGCAA
>JAOEGT010094326.1:0-13713 GCA_025447795.1 Speoplatyrhinus poulsoni | reverse complement strand
TGTCACATGAAAAGATATGCTCACATATTTGCAAATATGTGAGGGGTGTACTCACTTTTGTGAGATACTGTATATACTGTATATGTATACATTTGATTAAGTATGTGGGCCTACTGACAGGGTTCTGACGTATCACTCAAAGAAATGTCAGCCATACTACATTTGATTTGCAAAATCCATTTAAGCCATCACACTATTGAATATCACTGCCTGCATCTCAAGCTGCCTATTATTTCTGAAATGCAAACAGTGCTTTCAAGTCAGATGGAGTCACTGCAGATGAATGCTTTTAACAGCCAGTGTCTGGGTCACAAGAGGGTTTAGTGAAAAAATGACATGAGTAAGAGTAAAAAGGAAGTTTTAATATAAATGCAGAAAGAGCCTTCTGATGCACATGAGAAATGAGACAGAAATGAAAATGAAATGAGACCAGCCAATACCTCTCTCTCTCTCTACCTCTCTCACGCCCAGATGTGTCCAGGTGAAATACTAATCCCAAACATTGAAGGGGTCTTTAAAGAAAGGCGTCTTCCGGATGCGTTTGTTCCTATGAGATTTGAGGCCATTGGTGTGCTAGTCTGATTTTCAGATAAATGTCCTTCATCACACGCTCTCCCTTCAAGTGCATAGTCCCACCCACACACTAAACCCATCAGTCACTCCCTTGTCATTACTTCACAGACATGTGCACATAGGTGCACATAGGCACAGCATTCATTACTGCTGCGCGTCAGTTCTTTTAAACCCGAACCATCTCAATATGATTTAGCCGTTCATTATCTCCATACAAACATGTTGCTTGTTGCGGTCTTTTTCCAAGGTGCGCTTGCAAATCGTGTTAGTGAGTGGGGGCGGAGCTTGTTAATGCATAGAATGAAAGCGGACCTAGAGCACTGCTTTGCTTCGGGTAAAAATTAAACGAACACACATCTCGCTGACGTCGTACACACTCGCCTAGTGCAACATGATTATGTTTGTCAGATAGCGAGAGAGAGACAACCTACCTTGATGTCAAAGTTGCAGTCAAATCGCTTGATGAGAACGATGAAGCCCCTGGTGAGGTTGTCCCTCAGTGGGGGCGGCTCAATGGGTTCACAGGCATTCTCTGGCCGTGCACAAATCAGGAAGCCCTGTAGGGAAGGGGCATACTAGTTTGATTGACAGTCCACTAGCAGACCTTAATGACAGGCAAATGAGAAGTAATTAAATATAGATTTAAAACAGATGGAGGCACAAACAACAAAAATGCATTGTATGTTAATTTTATTGTCGTTTTATTTTAATTCATTTTTTTTTAATTTAATTTAAAACAAATGTTACTTTTCAGGTTTGACTCATGTTTCAGACATCAAAGTGCAATATCCCACATTTAGCAATCAACCTCAAGATAAATAAACCAGTTATTAGAATATACCAGACATGATCGAGTACATTGCCTGGCACTATAACAGAGAGAACATGGTATGCAATGACCAGTCCACTGCTTGTGGGTTCAAATCCTGCTAACTCTGTCCCTGAGCAAGACACCTAACCCTAAACTCCCACTGGTGGTCAGGTAGTAGCGCCTTGCACGGTGTGTGTGAATGGGTGAATGTGAGGCAATACTGTGAAGCACCTTGAGTGGCCGGAAGGTTGGAAGAGCGCTATATAAATGCAGTCCCAAGAGATAGGAAAAGTAGAGAGGAAACGGGGGAGAAAAGTAGACACATTCACAGGCACGCTAGTCATCTACACTCCTAGCTAACACCACCAGAGTAACCAATACCACAGTGTGTGGATGTGTGTGCCAAGGCCGTAGGCAGTGAGTGTGTGGACAGCTACTGGCCTCTGCAGCAACACTCAGCTGTATGTGTGTGTGTGTGTGGGAAAGATGAGCATCTCTTGTGTTATAAGACTCTTTAGGTGTGTGTGTGGTCTCAGACTCGTTCTGTTCACCCATTACTCTTTTATCAAACTCCTTCAACTCACTAACTCTCTCTAGCACTCAGCATAGCTTCAACACACACACACACACACACTACTGACACCAGTTGTGTGCACAATGTACACACAGACACACACACACACACACACACACACGTGTGCATGCATTTAAAGTAAATCTACAAGCACACATGGTGACACATCAAAAACAAAAACCTCTAAAGTATAAAGCCTTGGAAAATGCCATCTCCCCAGTCCCCAAGTCATGCAGGCGCAAACTGCAGCAGGACACCAAAAACCTACATGAACATGTTCCTCTGGGTGAGGGTATAAAATGGCTGCCATCTGCTGCGCTACTGTGAAGTGAGGCGGGTGGTCTGATAAATCCTGAGTCGGGATAAGAGCACACGTGGAATCATCCCATCCCCCATACAGTCAATACCCCCCATCCCTGATCCCTCAGTACACTTTTTTTTGGAATAGCCATGCCAAGTCAGCCAATGAGATCACAGTTCCGCTGCATCACATTACATCTGGCTTCAAAGTCAGCAGCAAGAGCTCCCTCTTTTGGCAAACATTGCCACATGACAACATCATGTGGCAGTGTTTTGAGAGCTGGTCGTGGTAAAGTTAAAACACACTTACATTAAAAGGGATGTTACTTTGGTTAGGTTTAATTGTTGAAGTTGTCAATCTCCATTGCATATTTCACAGAATATTTAATATTATTTAAACATGTATATACCAACAGTGTTAGCAGTGGCAGCACACATCAAATCCCTAAACACTAAGGCTGCGTGTCCACCAAAGCTTTTTTCCTCGTCTGAAAATGCCAGTCGCTCTGCTGAAGAAGCCCAGCTGACAGCGCTGGGAAGCGTTTTTGGAAGCGCAGCGTTTCTTTCAGCTGAGACGCTGTTACGTAAAAACATGGAAGTATGGATAATTATTTAACAGCACGAATGTAATGTGTATATTATTAAAAATTCCCAGTGATTTAAATTATAACTGTGATTTATCTCATATTTTATGAATCATATTGTATACAGTGAAATGGA
This sequence comes from Speoplatyrhinus poulsoni, assembly GCA_025447795.1. NCBI lineage: Eukaryota > Metazoa > Chordata > Actinopteri > Percopsiformes > Amblyopsidae > Speoplatyrhinus > Speoplatyrhinus poulsoni. The sequence goes on along the minus strand of JAOEGT010094326.1, from coordinate 10,735 downwards.
CCTGACAACATTGTGGCAAGGGCATAACCGTGGACTGAAAAAACACTGGAAAGAACAGGAAATCTACTTATGGGTCATGGCTCCCCGCTCGGTCCATAATTGCTTAACTTGGAAAAACCATTTCCTGTTACTGCTTTGAACACACTATGGCACATATTCACTTACAAAAAAAGTCCTATTTAAGAGATATTTGTTTGTGTGTAGGACATCTACAGTGTTTAACCTCATCTTGGGTGGCATAAGTCTCATGTCACTAATAATCCCTCTTTTTTAAATGTATTTTTGTCTAATATTATATTGTTCATACTTATTCACACTTGAAAGCTAAAAAGGATTGACCTTTTCTATTGGCTGATCTATATTTAACTATGGAAACAAAAGTGGCCATTATAAGGAAAACATACATATGGCTTTAAGACAAATACTTGGTGTATTTGTTGTGAAACAGAAACCAGGGCAGTTTAAAATGGGTATCGGTTCAGTAGGGGAATTCATGGAAATTGAAGTTGCACCTGGTGCCAAAACGAATCAAAATCTTCACGTGAAGCTGCAACTTTATGTAGATGTTGAGCTCTCCCAATACAATTTAAGTTTAATAATGTTTTATTGGTCAAGTTCTTGCATAAAATATCCTTAACGTCTCTGAACAAGAAAAAATAAGTTTCAGAAGAAAGTTTCTTTGTTCCTGGCCATTCTGAGCCTGTAATACAGCAACGAAAATCGGCAGACAGAAATTGACATAAACATAGGGAATATATGGAGATTCAACTGAAAGTTGATTTTCATAATTTGTTTGTGTTTATAGTAATCCTCTATATCCTTTAATGACATTCTAGGACTAAAATTACAGATTTTCCTTGCCTATCTCTTAAACTATTCCGATGTAAGGTCTATATTCTAACTTACTTCAAGTCTTGGCCGCTAGTCACCTAAAATAAATGTCTAAACACTTGACTGTCTGATGTGACTAAAGACAAGATACCGTAGACACTTGATTAACAAGCTCACAAGAACAACATGAACTACTAATTGATCAGTGTTTAACAGTGGTTTCGTTCAAAAACAAGGACATTTCAACATTGAAAAATGTTTTGTTCAAACTTCTGAACATTAGTGTTAAAACCACTCAAAGCATTTAGACCAACAATATGCCTCCATCACACAACTACACACACATTCAAAGTCTCTTTCTCAGACAAAATAATCTTAACAAATTACTAACAGATAGTTTATATGTGACAAAAGCCTTTGTATAATATCCCAGGCCTCATTATCTGAAAGCACCACAGCTTAGAGGGGCAGACATTGTTCATCCCTGCAGTGTGCTGAGCAATGTGTGGCCCATCATAGGGCACATTTGACAATACGGTGTGCTCGTCACACAGGCTCTGTGGTCAGGTAACCCCACAGAGAGCAGCCCAGCATTAACTGTATGCAAACTACAGTAGAACTGGGACAACACAACAACTGTGGGATATATGGTTATCACTGCACTTAAATGTTTAGTCACTCACATAGCACCATACTGTAGTGACTGTTGTGTGTGGTTTCTTATTTTTGTAATTTACTGATTTCATTATTATTTATTTATTCTGGCTAAATGTACTAACATGTTCTAGGAATGACAATAAAGCAACATTGAACGTAAATTTAAGTGTAGGACAATTAACTTTTTCTCAGTTTTTTTCTTCTTCTTCAGTTTTTGCATTCTAATTAGGGGTGCACAGATAGATCGGAAGCAGATTGGAATTGGACGATTTCCACTTAAAATACGAGATCGGAGGTAGTCCGATTTTCCTTTGTAATGGCCAATTTGGAAAACAAATCTTTGTTGTCAATTAAATGGTTGTATCGGGCGGCATAGCAATACATTGCTTTCTTTAAATTAATGTAACAAGGAGACCGTTTAACCTATCCAAAATCTGTAAAAACTGATATATTTGACAAACCTTCAGGTTTTCGAAATTCCAAGATGGCGGCACTCGATCGTCGGCAAACTCAAGCAAATATAATCTTAAAATCGTGATGTTTTTCATTAAAATCGCTTTATTATACATGTATAAATAAATATAATACATGTTGCAAAATTCATTCTCTGCATTTAACCCATCCCTCAAGGGAGCAGTGGGCAGCCACTGTGCAGCACCTGGGGACCAACTCCAGATTTAAATCTTTTGCATAAAACACTTAATTTCCTGCATTCTCGTTCATTTTTATGTAACATCGTGTACCTTTTCTTTATCCTTATCGTGTTAATGTCTTTATCTATGTAAAGGAAAATACAAAAAGGAACAGGTGACGATTCAAAATATACTATAACGCAATAAGTGTCTTTATTGCTTTCAAATTATCAGGAAATTCAGGAATCAGGTAATGCAAAATCGAACATTAGAGATAAAACTTAGACCACTGGTCAGAAAATCATCATAATTTCTTCTTTTTTTTATGGGTGCTTATCAAAAGCAATTTGGGTGTGCTTCAGCACCAATAAAAGGAGTTTACCGACAACCTAATCCTATTAGCTAGGCTAACCTACCAACTCAAGCCAACAGGGTAAACTTTACAAAAATGAAAACAATAGCTATCATTTGGATGTTTGAATCTAAACGTAAAATGTTGCTGCTTGTAGCTGACATCTCTTGAAGACTTTAGCCCGTACTGCGTCTCCGGGCTGCTGACTGTAACTTGGCTTGGGATGGGCCTGTGTGTACTGTCTTTTACATTTGACAGTAAAGTTTGGAGTGCTCGTCTTTTCGTTTTTTCCACACGTATCTATTCGCCTGGGCTGCACTCAATTTATTTGGATAAGAAACTAAAATGAAAAATATATCTCATACACCACCTTGCATTCAAATAAATTGTGTGAAAACTCTTGGGCCAATCAGATCTCAGCATAAACAAGGATCAGTTCAAGATGGGAGGGGCCACTCGTATCTCCTCTCTATATTGAAAGTATCAGTTTGGCCCAGTCTGACAAACACAGAGATAGCAATGCGCTGCAGATGCCTGCCAGCCGGCCAGCCCAGTCACAGAGCGTAAAGTAAAACAGAAGTAAAATAGAACTATGTTGTGTATATACTCAATTTTTCAAATATTTTTGTTAAATAATTTATCAAAGAAATGCATTTTTCGTTTATTCATATTTTATGACATAATTGCTATACTTCACAAAAAAACTTTTTTGAGCTGTAAGGGGACCATGATATCATAAAGCCTTTATAACAGTTTGTACATCATTTTGTCATCCATTCTACCAATCTATTTGTGGCAGTAAATTATCTTTGATAATTTCCTTTCTACACTCACCTTAAGTCCATCGCTGGGTAAGCGATAGCCAAAGCAAGCATACACTCACCTTAAGTCCATCGCTGGGTAAGCGATAGCCAAAGCGAGCAGGCAGGTCATCGAATTTCCCTGTTTTGTTGTCAAAAGAATACTGAAAAGACAATAAAAATGGAAGCTTTAATTAGTATATTTCCCTACTTATTTATTGGATCATTATCTTGCCGTTTGGCTTAACTGATGCATGTCGGATGATGACATTCCCCAATCGCATTATAGCACTTTTTTTAAAGAAGAGAACCAATGGGTGCATGTTTAGGCTTTTTTATGTAGTACAGTATAACTGCATGTTTTTTCCTTGTTATGCATTTGTGTGTAGCATGTGGTTACAAATTATATGTGAGATTGGTTGTGCATAGACCTTTCATTGTGAATGCTGGCATACTGTCAGTGCATTAGTTGTGCAATTGTGCTGTGTGTGTGTGTGTGCGCGCGCACACGTGCACAATACTTACAGCAGCTATGTCCGCCTCTACTGGCAGCAAGTGGAGAAAGCCAAAGAGCTGTACAGTGAAGATGGTGTAGATCTGTGTGGCAGACAGCATCAGCATGCCCAGGGACACAAGCATCTTGGCATCACGCTACACTTCTAGTCAACACACACACACACGTGCACGCTTGCACAAAACTGTCCGCAGATAGGCCTGAACAGCAGCTGAAGATGTCACACCTGACAGAAACACACATGAATGAGTGCGATAGAACACATTGACATCTATCTCTTTCACGGACATGACAAATAACCCCGATTAAAAAAACAAAAAGTGTTTCAGCTTCACCCCTTATATAGATTAGTGAGTTTTTGAGTGAAAACAATTGTCAAACTTTACGTACAAAGATAACGCAAATGAAATATTGAATGACAAAAACCCTTTTCACCTGGACTAATGTATGTTGTGTTTTTTTTTTTACAAAAAAAAAACGGGTATGTGATTTCTCAATAAAGTTGATTACAAGCATGGAGAAATTAGATTAGATTTAACAAGTCAAAATCAGCAAGTGGTCAGTGGCTTTTAAAAAGGGCTCTTATTGTCATTAAGGGGTTGTGAAACAAAAAACAATTGCATAGGTCAAAAATGTAGTCATGCTGTAGGCCTAGGTGACAAAGGTCAAAAGCTGTAGACCAAAACAGATATTTTGTATAGTGTTTCTGTGTGTCATTACAGGTGAAAATAGTGTTAACCTATCTATGGGTGAACATGCCACAGGCTAGGCTCTGGACAACATCCCAGTTATATGCAAGAACCTATAGAAAGGTCCAACTCTTATTAAGTTAGCATTTCCATTACGGAATGCATGAAGACTGTAAGAGTGGTCTACAGTAGGAACAAAGACTGCATTATTCTGAAAATCTGGCGGCGGTTGAAAGAAGACCATCCAGCTGTGCATGTGCCTTCATTCATCTTTAGAGATCATATAGAGAACTACATTACAGTCTGACTTATTTAAAACACAAAGCTACTAATTGATTCCCCACGTAGGCCTACCACTTCAAGTGCACTTTTCTGACAATGGAGCAGAAGCCAAACCGGTACGACCTGGTTATGGTGTGGATCACCACATCTGCATTGAATTATAAAGCATTCTTATTCCCCATAACATAGGGATTACAAAGGCTATATCTCTGAGTAAACTCGTGCTGTGTGCATAAGCCACAGTATGACTAATAAAGATCATCCCTCTTTTACTAAGTAATGTATTGCCTGTAAATCTCAAAAGGTGTGTCACTTTAGAGAAGTGTATACCACCATTTGAGAATGTTCCATTTGTTTCATAAAACTGTCATTTTCCCATTTTGCCAGGCCAAACATGATACATCACAACAGCTATTGTACTTTTAAATGAACTAGGCTACATACTCATTTATCATTCAAATACATATTTAGGCCCTAAAAAATATAAATTTCTTGCTTTCTACCCACACTGTTGGAACAGGAAATCCTATTAATTCATTTACAACCAAAGTTTGGAACTGACACAGTAAAATAGTTACTATGTCAGACAAGTAATACAGAATCTAGGCCTAATGGGCCTAATTTATCAATACTCTACTGTGGTGCTATGAATACCATTTAGTATGAGTTACAACATAACAATGTATATGCTCAGGTTAAAAGCACAAATATGTGCCACCTCAGGGCAATGCCTCATATCTGTCTGCAGGGTTTTGTTATATAACTATCCATCCCATGTCCTATTAATGCCTCTGCAGTCCTACCCTGCAATACAAGCCCCGCGAGAGTGAGCTCCTTGAAGATAGTCAAGCTTTGTAAGGGCATAGCCTAATTTCCATATCAGATCAGAACTGTAGATTATAGGCTATTAACCAGACGAACAGACTGCCTTACATGTATTTGGTAGGTTTGTGTTTGGCTAATTACACCCAGCTTTATAAAATCATCAGACGGTCAATTTAAGGGTAGGTCTACATTCCACAAACCTGTGGATTTACGACAATACAAGTAGTTAACTATTAGTTTTGTTCCCATGTCAAAAATAATTGCTCATGACTACCAGTAACACGTAATGAAGAACGAGCAAAAAATGACTTACGACAGAGGAAGCAACATCGCGAATGACAGAACAGAAAATGCTGACTATTATTATCATAATGTACGGTACATGTGACAAACACATAACTTACCATAATGGAACACGTCACAGTTGGTTAAAATCTAATATGAATAAAGGGGCTAAAGTATGTTCGTGTGATTTTGTGTTAATAACAAATAAATGGAAGTCATAATGTGCGGTACAGTAATATTATAATATTACAATGTAAATAGAGCTGGTTTATATTTGAAAAAGACAAACCAGACAACACCCATGCTGATTGTTACATATACCATACGTTATTACGGTAACAAGTCAATGAATTGGTACCGGGGTACTGAAGCATCGTTAGGCCATACACATTGGTAGCATAGACCCCAGTCCATAACGGAGCTTTCAGTATTCACCATACCATATCATCGGGATGCTAGGCTAACGGGTACGGGAGCTGGTCCATCTTGGTTCCTTACCTTTAAATCTGGCAGAAGTTTTGACTTGTGTGAAAAATTAGCTACTGCTACGGACATTGGTCAATCACTGTACGTGTAACTTAACGTTTACAATAGTGCTAATATTGGATAACTTCATTCCGTGTAGATGGTAGGTCAGTGCGACAGAATGTCAACATTAATCCGTTCGGTAGTTTTTAATGTGAAGGCGAACATTTCCGTTGCAAGCAAACGCCTCCACCAAAGGTCCTGTTTGTGATTGGAGGGAATGTAAGTCTATCATCATATTCCGGAAGTGGTTCCAGACGTAAACATATCCACGTGATGGTACCATAGTACAATACATGTATTGCTACCATTTACAGTCATATGAACTACCAGCCAAACGAGTTATATTTGCAATTTATCTATATTTGATGCATTACATCAAATCATTTGATAGGGTTACATAGGTGAAGGAGGTGAATATCGGTGAATATATTGCAATGGCAGTGATAATGCAATAGTAGCATATAATATATTTAATACGTTTCACAAACTTCAGGGCATGAAGTTAATCAGGGGTAAACATTCAACTGTGGGCAATTTATCAACTTTTTTGGAGGTGTTGCATTCATCAGTTTTTAAATGTATATTGACTGTAGGCTAATTTTCTCTGGAAAAATAAATACATAAATTCATTAAAAGTCAAAAACATAATAATATGTTGTAATGTTTCCAATGCAGGTTGAATATAATTGACTATTAATTTCATTCAGTTTTATTTGCATTTTCAATATTGTCACATTTATTGGATTGGGTTTGTATTTACAATATTCAACAAGAATATTACATTATTTATATTATTATTAGTATTTTATTATATCATTTGTACTACATATTATATTAATTGTATTATATTAAACTACTGGAAATATATTCCATCTTTATGCAAATGTGTTTGTATTGTATTGTGATTTGCATAAAGCTGCCATCCATAATCTTGTTTTAAAAATATAACACAGGAATAGAAAAACATTTAGGTTATATTTTGAACAGGTAAAAATATATGATTTATGAATTGCAAATAATTAATTGTGTGATTACTCGTGATTACATTTTATTCGCATCTGACAGCCATAGTTTCTACACCTTTATCCAAAATCTGAATGACTCAGAATACAAAATATAGTATGTAAAAATATTTGGACTTTGAGAAAATCACTGTTAGTTCTCAGCCAAGACTCACACAATACTATTGCTCAACAAAAGTCTTCAAAAGGTCAAATGTAAATTAGAAGTCCACTATAAATATTTATAGCAGATGTGTAAATGTCTGATAGTAAACCACAGTGACATTACTTCAACACAACAAAATAAGTATGTGGCTAGATTCAATGTCATATGATAATTCAAGCATTGTACTATAATATGCAAACAATCACAATTAAATACATTTTAAAAGAAAATTGCATAATGCAAATACCATCCAAAATGTATCAAGAGTGTATATATTACATAAATAAATAAATTGGAGGCAGATGAAGCAATAAATGTATATATGTTTGACCTATACATAAAAAAAAAAACAGACTTTATTGCACCTCCCCTCATGCAAAACATGTCCTCCAACAAGCCCTGGCCTCCTCCCTGCCCTGCCTACATTGTCTCTGCCCACATCAGACGTCCTTCACACACCCTAGCAGAATGACCCAGTAGGGCAACGAGGTCGAAGGGAAATGTTTGGACCATGAGGGTCTACGTCTCCTTTGAGGGTGACAGGAAAGCCTTTAACGTCTCTGGAGATGAGACTGTGGGGGCCGTCAAGCAGATGATCAAGGTAACTAAACCTCCAAAAGGGACATTTTCATTGCTGGTATGAACTGCTGACTAAACATGAAAATATTATTTCCCTTGACCCTCTTAGAAATTTCTACATGGTGATTTTACATGATGACAAATCGACTGTGTGTGTGTGTGTGTGTGTGTTTATGCATGTGTGCGTGTGTTGTGTAACTTGTGTGTGTGTGTATATACTTAGTATATACTTATACATACCGTAGTATATACTTTATACCTGTAGCTAGGCAACATATACCTTTACCCCACCCACTTGTCTGTCTTCTGTAGGATTACTTCCATGTGCAAGTCTCTCGTGACGAGCAGGTACATCAGCACCTGGTGCTGATCTATGGAGGGGCAGCCCTGCAGGAACACTGGGCTCTGTGTGATGTGGGCATCTTCCCTGGCACTGTCATTCAGTGTGTGATAGAGGTATTCAGTCAACTGCTTTGCAGCCAAGATATTTTTTTATTCTCTTATCCTCTTTCACCCATCCCTCTTTAGAAAAGCGCTGGCTGCAGCCAGACTGCCAGTACTGTATGTATCTTTATTTAGACATTTATTGAAGAAATTCAACATTGTATGTATCAAATTAAGAATGATTTTTCGATTGATTTCAAATTAAAGCATTTTTTGGAGATTTGGGTTTAGCAAAAGAACAAAGAATAAAATAAAGAAAAATAATGTATGTACTGTAATATGTGATCGGAACCCTATAACTGCTCTTCTCTTCTCTGAGCTACAGTATGGACGCACACTTTTACAACACAAGCCATTTTCAAGTGTTTCCATCTGTAACTGCACAATGTAACTTGTAAAATGTATACTTTTTTTGTGATACAAATGACGTTGTAGAGGGGATAGAGTTCAGGTCATAACCACCAGTTGTATTAACCTAATTTACTCTTATGCTGAAGAATTTACAGCATTAAAAATAGTTCTAAAAACACACAAAGACTGCAATATTATCTTGGTGTAATTTGTTCCCACTGACCTTTAATGTAAAAGGAGAATTCTAAGACCGAACAACATGTTCCCAAGTCAAAGACAGGTTTGTGGTGAATGACTTTATGACTGTCAGGGATCTTTAGTTTACCCTGTTGACGACATATGCTGTAACTGTCAATCAAACACAAACAAAGATCCTGGTTTTACTATTGGGACACATTCCAGGCTTGTTGCTAGACAACACTGCGTGCCGTGTGTGTGTGTGTCATTCTGGTCTTCATTCCACCAGGTCTGTTCTCATGGCCAACAACAGCCACATCTCTGTCAGTCACGTCATCCACTCCATCCAATAATTATCTTGTCATTATTATATAATCATGTACCACACATTTTTTTATTTGTATTTGTGATAGCTGAAATCATCACACCTTGGCAGCAATCACTGTGACACTACAGCTGAGCCTTGGGAGTTTTTATTATGGACACCCCAATGGTTAAATTGTCCAGTAAGATTTCAGGGGGTAGTCATCGCAAGCTTTTAGACATATATAAAAGGCAGGTCCGAGGAGTGCCAATTCTCTATTTACTATATATATATATATATATATATATATATATATATATATACTTTATAACCTTTGCCTTATAAACTTTTATTAAATAATAATTGTTTGACTCTATTATTGCATATTTGCCGTGTATTATTTTAGTATACATTTTAGCATTCCTGAAAAAGCTTTATGCAATTTGCGTCTATGTCATTTGTGTGTCTGTGGAACTGGCTTCAAGATACATTTCATTCTTCATCTTCTTCTTATATATATTTGTATTTGTATTAAGCACAGGTCAATTGTATGTATGTTTTATGTTTCATATTGTGTATGTTTGTTGTTACGGGACACAAGAATTTCCTTCGGGATAAATAAAGTATTTATCTATTAATCTATCTATCTTAGCCACATGGTGGCAGAACATTGAGAGGTAGTGAATTTGGTTACTGGTTTCCTTAGTTCAAAGCATGTCTGTCACGTACCATCCTACATTTAATGTTTTTACAATCATTTCCAGTTAGTACATATTTTTAGGCAGCTGCACCCTATAGAACATGCAATATGTTGTTTTCCAGAATGAACAAAAGCCTGTACTGTATGTTTGCAACGTTGTGACGGGAGATCTCCTACCCATCATGGGGCCGGTGTTCCTCCACAGCATGTCTGTGGCCAACCTCACAGCCATGGTCTCTCTCAAATGTGGCCTCCCTGTCAGCATCTTTAGACTGAGCACGCCTGATGGAGTGACACTGTACGACCGCAACCTACTGCACCACTATGCCATCCCCATGGGTATCGTCCCCTTTGCTTGTGTGTGTGCTTATGTACTGTATGTAGACTTTATGTATGTAATGTATGTACATTATATGTGTGCGTGTGCGTGGCATCATTCTGCATGTTACCTGCATATTACAATTGGTGTACATACTGAAATAGTTATGGGTTTGTTAAAATGCTCCTGTATGAAAATGAAAATGGGGTGAGGGGGTCCCTCTTAAGGGCAATCCAATCCCTGTATGTCCAAAGCGAGAGCTGTGTACGGATTCTCGGCAGTAAGTCGGACTCGTTTCA
>JAOEGT010094315.1:0-13713 GCA_025447795.1 Speoplatyrhinus poulsoni | reverse complement strand
CCTTGCTGAAGCTGCTGCCCCCGCGACCCGACTCCGGATAAGCGGGAGAGGATGGATGGATGGATGGATGAATTGTGGGTCTGGTTACACCAGGCTATTTTGTGGCCACTAATGAAACGGGGCCAAAGTCTCTAAGCATGAACAAGAGAATCAGCATCTACTGTAAACTAAATGTCTCCTCTTATTAAAATAGAGAATATAACCAATATTTATTTCAAACTGTTGTCAAGGTTGTCAGCTTCCATATCCGGGAATGTAAAAGGAGCTATCTGGCCAGCGTCCATTAGTTTACAGTGTTTACTTAATCCCATATGTCTGTATGTGTGTGAGACCGTGTGTGTTTAAACCTGCTGGTCTCCCTGGAGAGCAAGAATGAAGGAGGTGAGTAGTGATGCCATGGCTTTAAGGATCAGGGTTGAGATAAACAAGAGGAAATGGTTCAAGGCTGATCTGGGGTCAGCCAACGCACAAGCACACAGCCTTCAGATTTACTGAGGCTAATTTTAATTAGGCCATTTTAACATTTGTAAATGTATCTAAGGCATCTGTTTAAAGAAAGAAGTCTAACATAGGAATTGATAGTAAAGAGAAAATAGCAAATAATAACAGAAACTGTGCTAACAATTCACATAACTAAAGCTAGACATTTACAATATATTGTATTCTTGTGACACCTACAGATCGTCAGTGGTATGTGCTTATAAATATGTTGCCTAAATTGAAATAAAAAACAGTTTTGTTCAGATTTGTGTCTCTTACAGTGCCTCAATTAGGAAAGGTGCTCACAAGATTTTGTTGAGCAGAAACATTTAAGTGAAATTTTAAACCCGGAGGAAACACATGAATTTGTTTTGTAATATGTGGCTGACATCAAGTGGCTAAACATGGTTAAAGCCATTTCATAAATGTTCACATTTCTCAAACATATACTGTATGTAGGTTTGAAGTTCAACATTTGTTTCAGTTTTTAATTAATTAGTTCACACTAATCTTTAACTTTAATTGACTTCTAAACATCAACATTTTTGTAACTGGTAAAAACATCAAAACATAAAACACTCAAAATATTATTGAGATATTTATTAAGCAGACATCAACAAAAAGAAAGTCTTTTAATGAAACAATTTTATGCAATAATTCATTATACTATATACATTTTATGATCTAATTAAGATGCCCGCCACTCTAGAATTATTAGGTTGATGAGAGTTTGAAGTAATACTCCGACCCCATGATCCAGTTCTACATGTTTGTGTAAATGTCATAATAGTATATTTCCCTTAATATGTTTTCCACTTAATGTCTTAATACATACTTTATACAGTAGCCATCTCTTCTAACCCACATATGGTATCATAACAACATTATGATAATCTCGTTTTGAAAATACCCTCAAAACCAAAGTGGAACTCCCCTTCTTTTGTTATAATTCAAGTTACATAGTGCCATTGAAAGTTAAACTACAATGGCAAGGACATTTCTACTTAAGATGGTGGTAGTGAATTCAGCCTGATCACACACCCCTCAATGACGCTAAATATACATATGTGCAAACATTAGCTAGCTAGTAAAGAATTGAGAAGTCTTCGGCCAGAAGCAGGAACTTTGGGTGAATGACTCTAAACACTGACCTTTATTAACACTGGCTACAGTGTGGACCATTCAAGGTCATGGTAGGCATGCTAATAGTCATCTCAGCAATTTAACTCACTTAATAAGCTGCGTGTGCATTGTCATACCTAAAATAAATTCTAATCAGTCTCATTAACTCAAAACGCCTGTGTGGACAGGGAGTCAACAATTCATACTCAGCAGGACAGGAAGACGGTATACCTCATCAGTAGCTCTTCCTGGTCATTGTAAAAAAGCTCTATTGGCTATAGCATTTATGTGTTTTGAGCCTTGGTACCATGGTCCATATTCACATATGGTTGAATAGACATTATTTTGTTTGCTATATAGAGTTAAACCATGAAATCAGTCTGAGAATATGCACCTCATATTCGCTCTGTATGATGCTTTATGCATGTTATACAGGTTTATGAAAATGACAAGACAACGGGGATAGGGCAACCTTATATCAAGCGATACTTTTCCCTCGACCTCACACCTGTTTGTAAATTGTTAAATGTATCCTTTCAATGTGTCTTGGGAACATACATTATAGCTGTGATATATCTACTGAGGGTTTGTAGAGATGCCTAGTTTGAATTGAGCAGTGCTGGTAAGAGGTTGGCCTCTATTAGCTGCCAACATCACGGCAACAACATTAATCAGATAGGGCAGTGCCCTAAAAAGTTCCCTACAATTAAAAATCCAGTGGAAAAATAAATAATCATCTCTTCGCTGTTATGAGTTATAACTTTAGTTGTTGACTACTTTATTGAGTCTGCAATGACTTCATATTAATAAGTATTCTCTGAAAGAGAACATTTTATAGGGCCAAATATCCCTGCAGACTTCAGTTAACCCCAGGCAGTTCAATTAAAAGCCTTTTATATTCCCTTCTATTTTCTCAGAGTAATTGAGAATATATTGGAGCCATGTTCTAAGGGGGAGTCTTACAACACACTTCAAGTGTGCAGCATACCCGGTCTACCTAAATCCTTCATTAATGCTGGATATACACCATTGTCGAGTGTATGAAATCCACAACCTGCAACTTTCTCATTCCATCTTCTGAACTGTGCGTTCCCATCTATAAACTACACACAAACACACGCGCTATTTTCCTTTTCTAGGACATAAGCAGTCTGGAAGGGCTGTCGCTCACTAATAAAGATAGTTCTCTTATGTTTGTCTACGATGTGACCTTTCCATAGGTGGTGCTGATTCCTTAAAATGGAGTCCCGCTAAAACCAAGCCTGCGTTTCCCTCAGCTCTCCCACCTCAAGCACGCTGCGGCTGAGTGCCCCCCCGAGTCAGCGGGCTGATGTGCATGCTGATCACAAGGGATGGACATAGGCAAGATAAAGGTGGACTCCTCGATTACGTCATAGCATCACCAGATCCACAAATGTCTGCCCCGGCTCACCGTTGACGTCCGAAACATAATTGTCAACCAGTGTGGGGGTGAATGTTGAGGAAATGTCAAGGGCACAGGGTTTCAAATCCAAAACAACAATGTTTTGGCAAACGATAGATTCGGCCGCAAGGGTGACTCCAGACACAAATCGCGGAGTGTACCTTTAATGTGCACGGACTACATGTACGGCAGTGCCTCCTGGGCCTGTTCCGTGAACGCGCCGTCTTTCCTCGCCCAGGGTCCGAGGCTGCCGTCGAACTCACCGCTCCGCTGGGGCATGTGCTGCTTGTCGCGCGAGAAGAAGCTAAACCTGAGAGCACACACACAGGAGAAACAGGTGTGGTTGTGAGCAGTGCTATTTCAATGACAATTACGACAAACTAATGTGATTCTCCATTATTGGTGATTGATTGAGAGTTGGTTAGCGGTATTGTGCTAGTGCCGGGAATGGTCATTGATCCTGTATCAGTGGTTTTGCATTACTTGCGTTATTATAAGAGTCAATTACATAACAAAGAGCAGAATTCACTAGCAGCACATTAGTCATATTAACCCGACAGGATTACTACTGTAAGACTACAACATGGGTGAACTGTAGAGTTAAATACATTGTTATTCTGGTCAGTTGGGGAGCAGACATGATGGGGAAACAACATGCTACCAATCTCTATTCTGACTGGCTGATTCCACAATGTTCCACGATAATTCGGAGAGCTCTACGCTCAGCCAATCAGAATACTACACAGAGCGAAACGATTCATGTAACCACAGCGCATGCAAAGTAGAGCTAGTTAGTTTAGAACGTAATGTACGCCACGGCCAACCAATGGACAGTGTCATACAAGCGATCTGAGGCCTCTGATTGGCTGTAAAGTGGGGTCGTCTGAGATCAAACCAGCTGCCACCATTGGCATAATGGCTGTGAAGATCCTAACACAGAGGGGACAGATATGTGGGATGAGGGGAAGAGGACAGGAAGAGGGAAGAAGAGGCCACGTCAACTGTCTGCCTTCATTTCCCCCAGACATCCAACAACAACAACAACAACGTCATCCCTGACTAGCTAGGCAAAGCGAGGGGGTGACCAAATGAAAATGTCATGCCATCCACTAACAATGCATGCAGTGTAGTGCAGATAGCAAATGATCACTGCTCTTCACAAAACCTGGCAAACATTCAGGAAGTCTGTTTTCTATTTGAATTGGTGGTTAAAACATTTTTTATTATAAAGGACACTTTATTTTAATGTTTTTTATGTTATACGGTATAGGTCCTGTTGTCTATTGAATTGATAGTATATTTATTAAAGCCGTATAAAGCATTATTGTTTTGGTTTGTAACTAATAACTATCGAGGCAAAGTAGTGTGAATGTAAACCATGGGTTAGTATATTAAACTAATACTGCATGTGCTACATTGAATATGCATTTTCTAGTGGAAACAGGTGCACTGGTCATAGAACAACAATGATGGCACAAAAGCATTCAGTTGCTTTGTTTTGCAATTCAAATTTGATTGTGCAAGGTTCGGACGTCATGTTAGAGACACTAACATCTTCAGAGAGTGGCTTAATGTAGGCGACAGAGAAATCATTGTGTAGTCTCACATATGGGTTTGTTGGTCTGCTGTTATTTGCAGAAGTACAAACAGGACCACCAGTAGGTATGATGTCCTAATACATTCTCCATTCGTCAGACTAGAGACAGACTAGAATTTGTTTGTGTTAACATTTTGATATGCCATTGTCCGATATATGTTAGTGATTATCTTACGGTTTTCAAAATGTGACCTATAAGAAGCAATCTAAGGTTCTGGATTATTAAACTAAAAACCTGCAATTTTACCCTGAACTATATGCTGCCCTGGATAATATTTAATCTTAGTAAAACCTGGAGTCAAGTGAATGTGAGAGTCAACCGTTTGTTTTGAGTGTAGTTATGTAAAACATACAGGCGTTTGATTCCTGACTCTGGCTGTGGGGAAGGGCGGCTTCGGGGCCTCAACTCGGGTGAGGGAGAAGGACTAGATGGGTCAATCTCTTCTTCTGCCTCCTCACTGCAAAGATAGATCATCATAATCACCGTAATTACTGAATTATTGCATTCACTTCTATTGTCTCTTAAAAGACATACTTACACACATACACATATACATACTAATGTCTGCAAAGCTGATCACAGTCTCTACTGCTAAACAGTATTCTGACGTTACTCCTGTTACACCAGAATATAAGCAGTAGAATTTCCATATTTAATACAAAATGTATATATATATATATATATTTTAAATTAAATTAAAGAATACAATTTCATCATTCTGCTGTGCATGCATGCAATAAAATAATTTTTTTATATACAATAAAAGTCAATTGCAGATGAACATACTTGACATGAACAAAAGTGAACAGAATATACAGTTTGTAGATGTGTACCATTTGTAATAGGCAAGTTCTTCCTGCAGCAGGAACACTTTGGCCTTGAGCTCATTTCGTTCGTGGAGAACATCTCTCAGCTCCTGCAGCGTGAAGCGAGGCCGGTTGGGGTCCTTGGGGTCGAGACCACCCATCTCCTCTTCACAGAGCGCCTCCTGGTGGTGAACAAGGACATCAGTGCAGGAAAGCGAGATAAGAAGTAAAGACCGAAAGAAGCAAGGATACCTTTGTAAAGTATTGGAACACAGCAGGCATGTCGTCATCGCACATCGCCTCCTGGTGGTGGCAAATGGTAAACCTTTACAGTCAGACACGGGTGTATTGTTCCAATACCTTTGAATTTAGATGCATGTTCCCTACTCTCTTTAAAAATAAGGTTCTGACTACAGCACTGTAAAACTTGCCCTCATGCAACAGAGAAAGATAACTCATGCCACAACACTTCTTTTCATCATAGACCAAGTACAGCTTTAACGCTGCATGTGTTGCTATTTTTACATGTTCCAAGCATGACAGATCTACGATGTCAATAGCCAGGGTTGTGGGGGATTAAGGTGAAGTCAGGGACTATGTCACGTGCGGTTAGATACTGAGCTATCCCGTGTGGTCTAAATTAAGAACAAGGACCACTCTGTATTGGCACACCGTGTCACCTAACTGCAGTAACAGGCCCCACACAAATCACTGATAATGTCAAGTTAGTGCTTCACACAGCCATGCTCGAACCAGCTACGTCAACTATCACATCTCACAAGGGAGGAAGAATTAAACCAGCAACACACAAAACTGGTTCTAGTAGGTACGCTTTAGGAAGCCGCTTGTTTTTATTCACACTCACTGCAGCATTTCACGCTGGTGCTTTAATGTGTCACTAGTGACTATTAGGAGGCAGGACAACCACACTAGGCTGTTAGCTAGCTAGCACTTTTACCCATAACAACACTGCCTCCTCCTCCTCAACCACCTCCTCCTCCTCACATCCCTCAGGGCCGAAGGGAACATACGGGGTGGGAACACACCCTCCCGACATCGGTTCAGGAGGGGAGAGTCTTTCTGGGAGGGCTACAGCCTCAGCCCCAACCAGCGCGGCGGCGTTACCGAGCTGGCGGAACGAGTCACACTTTATTAACTGCGTAGCATCCATGCTGCACTCAAGAATGTTGAAACATGAAAGTCAAGGTCAAATGTTGTCAGAGGCAAATGTTTATTAGCTACCATCCAACCGGCTCAGAAGTAAGGAGCTAATGAAAACACAGTCATGGTGATAAAGTAATAAGAACTGTGACCAGTTAGTAATAACTCGTTCATTATGTCTAATGATAATAGACTGAAAACATAGTCATCGTAATAGAATGTCCTACGAACTGTGACCAGTTCTTTATAGTAATAACTCATACATTAAGTCATAATACACTGAAAACATTAGTTTGACTACGGGTGTGGTTTACGTGGACAGGCAGCGAATGTGCAATGGTGGTTCCTAAAGAGGTAAATGTAGTGTTACAATAGTATCAGTTTTATTCAAATTATTAAAGTATTAGACCAAAAATGTAATGGAAAATTTTAAATATCTTTTCAGTCTTCCTCCAACTGGCTTCAGCCAGAACTGAACTGGTTAACAGGTTCGTATAATCACCCGCCAAGTATTTTTTGAAAACGCCTTTTGAAACAGTTTCAATGGACAGCTCCCCAGATGGTTCTGTGCGAACAAACCAGCTTATGTGCCAGGTTATGAAAACATAGCAATAGAAAGCACTAAGAACTGAGACCAGTTCTTACAATATGTTAGAATATAATGTAATGCAATGTTAGAATAGTTCTACATAGATATTACCTGTGCAGGTGATGGAGGCTGAAGCAGGGGGTCCCCAGGGTTCTGGGTGGAGGCATCTCCTCGCAAGTGTTCCCTCAGGCGCGTAAGCTCTTGGCGTATGGCGCCGACCTCCTGCTCCCGTGTCTGCGCGCTGGCCTCTAGCTCCACCTTCTGTTCGATGAGGGCCTTGCCCTGGGCCTCCACAACAGAGATCTTATGGCGCAGGTCGTGGTTGATTTTCATCAGGCGGCTCTGTTGCTGCTGGAGCTAAAGCAACGGCACAGAGCGAGGCAGATAGTAACAGAAAGAAGGGTGAGAATGTAACGACGTTATGAAACTCAACTGTTACTACAATGCTTATATTACATTCAAATATTAAATAACACGTCTCTTTAACACTAGAGCTACCAAGGCGGTCATTTTGACCTTTTGAAAAATGTGCAATGTAATAGCTATGTTGAAATAAATCCCATGTAACTATAGAACCCTGACTTTTCCTAAATATGAGAATATTTTATTTTAACATTGTCATTTCATTAAAATTACAAAACACAAAAGAGTTTTAAGTATTATTACACAGAATATCCATAAGCAGTCATTCTGACCGAAAAAATATGATTTGCAAATAATTTAAAAAATCAATATAAATTCTAAGAAAAAAACTGACCTGTAATGTTAGGATAAATAATACTCAACAGCAAAACATTACATTTTAATTCGAATTAATCGTTCTTTAATTTTTATGTTATTTTCCTGTTTTGGCCATTCTGGGACATATATGCTCCAAAATGAATGAATGCTTTGACATTCATTGTGTTCTAACAAATGTTTTCACATTCAATAGCATTCAAATGTAATGTTCTGATGTTTATTATTACCTATCCTAACATTACAGGTACATTTATTCTTAGAATTTATATTGATTATTTAAATGATATGCAAATCATGTTTGAGCACTCAGAATGATGGCTTATGTGGCATATATAGTAGTTAGTAGTTCTGGTAGCTATAGAATTCCGGTAGTTCTAGCATTAAATAAAATAAATAAAAATCTTCTTTTTTTTTTTTTTTGCTTTTTACCATATGCAACTTGCAGTAAAAACAAAATAGACTAGCAAGCTAGTAAAATGGACTCACAAAAACAAAAATACTGTTTATTTTTATGTTAGTGCATCAATGTCTTGTGATGTATTTTCACTTCTGCTTTTGACACATAACCCAGCATATTTCATCTAACGGGCATCCGCAGAGGAATTCAAAGCCAGGGGTTTGTGACCGCTGGTTTAATCAATACTGTTAAATAAACAATCACACACACAGTCACACTCCACTAGAGAGCATCTCCTTACTGCTTCTATGTCATCGCTTTTAAGAGAGAGCTCTCGGTCCTTGGCTCGAATCTCATCTCTCTGCTTGTCCACCACTTCTTTCAGCTTCTTCATCACCTGACGTTCCCTCTCCGACATACCTGGCAACCCCAGATGGGACAAAATGTCAACCCCAGAGTATTTTAGGAGGGTTTTTACTTATGTTGTTATAGCACCGCCTACATAAGGCCTATTCAGAGAGTTTATTCATTTGACTATCTGGGATATATGTTTTGCTAAATATTATGCAGAGTCTTGATTACCATAACAAGGCAGACATCTGGTCCTTCATCTGAGGATCTGTTTCCAAAACACACTCACACAAGCTAACGCACCTGACTATAATTAAGAGTTTCATTTCTCACATCCTTCTTTACCCACTGGCACTCAAATGTACCTGATGTTGGTGCTTGTGTATTAATTTAGTCTAAAGTATTTTAAAATATATATTAATGTGTTTTTAATGTATTTCATTAATAAATTAATCAAATAATAATTACAAATAAATAAATAATAATAATAATAATAACAATAACAATAACAATTATATTTTATTATTATTATTATTGAGAGAAACTAAAACATTTTAATTAAATTGCCAACCACTACTACTAATGTATTTGAGCAAAGAGCAATACTAGCTCAGCATAAACAATTAATTATTGATTATGGTACTTCTTACTTGTTCATTCTGTGTTGTGTGTGTGTGCGCGTGCGGGCGTGCATGCATGCATGTGTGTCCAGCAGGTGTGCGGGGGACACTGAGGCTGGTCTGTCCACATCCAGCTCCTGTGGGGGGACTGTAGGCCCACTGTGATATCACTACAGAGCTTCTAACCCCGACACGTGATTGGCCCATCGTCAGACACAGAGAAAGCTTGCTTTGTGTGTGTGGGTGTGTGTGTGCGTGTGCGTGTGCGTGTGTGTGTGTGCGTGTGTGTGAGGAATAGAGAGTGAGACAGAGAGAAAAAAAAAGAAGAAGTAGCAAGTAGCAAATACGGTATCCAATGGATAACATCTCAGTAACGCTCCTATCTGCTTTAACCCCCTAATGGAAGACAATAGTAGATCCATGTTACATATGCCTTAAAGGGTCACCTGCTCAATGTGATTGTCTGTGTGTGTGTGTGTCCGTGCGTGCGTGTGTGTCCGTGCGTGCGTGTGTGTGCGTGCGTGTGTTTTGAGCAGGCACCCCACCCTCATGTCTCTGCAGGTCCTCATCACTCAAGGGGTCTTTTATTGACAGGTTGGTGAGGAGGGTCTTGTTCTCCTCCTGTAGCTGTGAGATCTGAGTGAGCAGGTCTTGGGCTTCTCCTCGCCACACATCCTCCACTAGCTCCAACTCCTGCCGACATGACACGCACACACACACACGCGTGCACACACACGCACACACACGCACACACGCGCACACACGCGCACACACGCGCACACACACACACACACATACACACACACAGCATTTATTTATGAATCCATGTTCATGGACATTTCAATATCAATTCAATAATGGCCGACTATAACTCTGAATCTATGCAAGTTCATTCCTCAAACATACTGTATGAGTCAGCAACCACAAAACAACCATGCCAAGCAGTCATGGGATGGCAAATCGCCAATGATGATCATTCCAGCCCTGTCATTGTCATGTGCTATACAAGTTTTTTATTTTTTACATTTAAGTCTCACTCAGAGAATAGTAACTTATTACAAAATAACAATGTCATAATCTACTATAATGCACAGACAGACCTATTGTAACTCTAAAATAGCAAGACTGGGAAACGACACACACAGACCACAATGTATATCCTGTCTGAAGTCTGTGGCTCTCTTCCCATGAAAATATGCAACAATGTTTCCATATGCTATCAGCTGAATTAAGACAGTAGCCACATGCAAATATGTGGCAATTAAATGAATCATACGTTCTGGAAATAGCATAGGTTATACTGTTGCTATGCATTACGCCTATAGCACAAACTTTGTGGCCTAACCTCTTAACCCTCTTATCTAAGGTAAAGAAGAAATTAATACAAACTAATGCTTGAGTTTTACATTAAAGAATAATACCTTCTTGTGTTTTTTCTCCTTTTCCATTCGATCCATCCTCTCCAGGCGGAGTTTGTCCAGCTCTAGTCTCAGCTCCTCGGTCTCCGGGCTGATGCTATTGCGGCTCACCATCACCTCCAGTATCTCCAAAACCCGCACCACTTTGGGCATAAGCCGCGACAAAGCCTCGCAGCCATACTGGTCTATGATCCGCTCAAACTCCTGCCCAACAACCGCGGCTATGTCATACACGTCCATGACGGTGAGGTCAGCCACATTCTTCTCTAGCGCGGAGCCGAAGTCCTCCATGTCTGCTGCTCTATGTTGTCCCCCACTGTCCGGTCGCTTTCCGCAGTCCCTCCCTGGTTTCCTATTATATTTCCTTCGCCACAACAAACTTACGACTACTCCTCTGCTAAACTATTGAGTCGTAGTCGTATGTGCCAACAAATACATGGTAAAAAAAAAAACCTGTCGCTATTTAGGGAGTGTCCATTGCTGTCTGTGATTTCGACATTATAACTAGATTTATTTGGTATGAACGTAAGCTGTGTCCCATCGCCGCCGCTCCCATAGACCCGTCTTTCAATCCATGAAGGCACAGTGCGGTCAGATTGCAGTTTGTAGGCTATTGCGCATGACAGCGATGATCAACAACTGCGCTTGGCACTCTTGTTGTCATTATACAAATAGCCTGTAGAGAGCACTGCTCTGCTATAAAAATCATACTGTTGTGAGCAACGTTATCTTCGCAATTTTGACGTATGGTTTCGACTTACATTTCAAACTCATATCTCTCGCGTACCATTTGAAAACATTCTGCAGATTGTTATAATGCAATTGTTGCTTACTAAAAATGTGAATGTTTTTTTAAAGAGTCTGAAATGGCACAGCCTACCTTCAAGAAATGTTGTTTTGGTTTATAATTAAATCAGAACAAAAAAATCACTCCCGCACAGTGCTGGTGACACTCACCACGCGTGCACACTGCACAGCTGTGACCTGAGCTGCACGATAGTTCTCGAAGGTGAGTTAAATAGTGCACATTTGTCATAATAGCCTACTACAAAATAGCCTAACTAAAAGCATACCGAATTTAATTGTAATATTGGCATATCTGTTTAAGATACCTTACTTTTAAATTACCTCCTACCTACATCATGCACAAACCGGTACACACATTATGCCGTTCCACCTTAAATATTTGTGAGCAGTAGGCCTACGTTTACTTCGAAGAAGAACTTTACTGCCCCGCCCAAACGTACTCTTCCACAGTCGACACTAAAGTCCAGCATCTGGCAGCTGAGGGAACTTGGTGTCATAAGTAGGTCTACAGATGTATTATCAACTTTGAACAGTACCAAGTCCAATGGTCAACATTGGTGTGCCTTCGTTTTTAATCGCACTGCCATTTCTGCGCAATGCAAAGCAGTGTGTGATTGCCGTCGTTTGCTGCTGTAATCAATTGCGACCGTCTGATAAAAATAATAAAAACTAGTCTTCGGAAAGCTATGTCTGGAAATAGTAGATTTGTCAGCCCCTTCCATAGACCTCATTGTTTGGCCGCCGCAGCTCCTTCTGGAAAAGCCAAACTAACGCACCCTGGCAAAGCTATTCTTGCAGGTAAGCAAGTTCATTGCTTTGTAGGGCTTCTGTAACAGCGACTGAAACAAAACGTGAGTTCACACGTCAAAATATCAGGCATTTGCAAGCATGACTGGATAGGGCAACTGGGTTATAGGACAGTTTATGGTTTTCTTAAGTCAGCCGGAGACTGATTACATCATAATAAAGTTTTGTGCTGGAAGTTTATTACGAGTTACGTGGTCTAACCTTTCAAGCGAGATGCTCGTACATTTACAATATACAAATTGTAGGCTAAGGGTAACACGGACCATTAAACGATTGTTGACATAGTTTATGGAAGATTAGCACATGAAACAAAACCAATTAGGTCGAGTTTATTTAAAACGCATTGTAAACTACTCCTTTACTACGGTTGTGTGCGTGTGTGTGTGTGCGTGTATATACAGTATAGGTGCCTGCGTGTTTACAGCAAACCGGTACTGTAGCTAACGTATGCGCGTGTAATTGGTATTTCAGTGAAGACGTTTGACTACATTAGTCTACCACAGAGGTCTTCAACATTGGATAATAGAAACAGGGCACAGGGATCCCCTATCAATCATATAGTATAAATTAGAACATATTTGGTTGCTGGGCCAACAATAATGTGAAAGGCGGCCTAAAGTGCCATATAGAAAAATAAGACACTAACTAAGCCATTAAAATAATTGGCAAATTTATATATTTATGTTGTATTTATGTTAATTAATATTTTCTGACATGTACATTTTTGGAATACACTACATTTGGGATTAAATAATTTGGAGGACCCCTGCAGTACCTCTGAGGACCCCCTGTTGAAGACCTGCATAGTCATAGACCTCTAAAAAGCAACAATAATAAATCTGGTATCTCTTAATATTAGGTCAGCAATTTTGCAAGGGGTTCGCCTTCTGATCTGTTGTACTGAATTGCTGTCTGTGTAGCCTATACTCATTCAAAGCCAATTTATTGATTTAACTGTTACTTTGGGATATTTGCTGACCTATCCTATTAGTCAAACAATGACACATGTTGACATATGAGCAATCTCTGGCAACAATGAGACATATTGTAGGTTACTATTTAACACAAAATATTAATAAGGAAAAAGTAGTACCTTGTGCGTATGTTTTTAGATTAGAATATGTAACAAATACATACCATGTGTACAGTATTTGTTACGTGTTATCTAAACAAAAAGTATTAGCACCATTGTCAATTTTTTCTTCGAGGTTATCGTCATATTGTCTTGTGTTGTGGTCCCTGGATGACCGCAGCACATCTGTGCTCAGTGTACGGCCTCCTTTTATTTTCATGAGCCATGATGATGTACAGTAGCACAGTGCTCTGTTAGCCTGTAACACACTCAATTGGTTACAACACAGCTTCTTGTGCCTGGAGAGAGAACCCGCCCCCC
>JAOEGT010094304.1:0-12434 GCA_025447795.1 Speoplatyrhinus poulsoni | reverse complement strand
TGCAGACATCATGTGACTCCCCTCTCTCTCTCTCCCCTGCAGTGCAGACATCATGTGACTCCCCTCTCTCTCTCTCCTGCAGTGCAGACATCATGTCACTCCTCTCTCTCTCCCCTGCAGTGCAGACATCATGTGACTCCCCTCTCTCTCCCCTGCAGTGCAGGTGCAGCTAGGCAGTGGCGTGGCAGTCTCGGGCGGCGGCCTCCTGGAGCCCTACGACAGCATTCAGTTCCATCTGCACTGGGGCAGCGGCTATTCTGTGCCAGGCTCGGAGCACACGGTGGATGAGAAACGTTACCCCATGGAGGTAGGGCACACGCACGCTCTTGCGCATGCATATATATAATAATATATATAAACGCTGCGTAAGAATGCATAACTCTGTAGGCAATCCTGGTGTCTGTTTGTAGTCCGAGTATTGCCTATGTTCGCTGGAGCAGACTTGGCCTGGCTCCGCCCCACTATGCTCTCAGATCAATTTCTGTTCGCTGAGGTTATAGTCTGGAAACCCTGTTGGCATTAACGTTCTCACAGCCACCCTCCAATCAGGGTGGGTTGGTGAGAGCAGGTTTCTAAATGGTGGTAGAGCTAGATGAGGTGCTGTAGCAATGCCGATTGGTTCAGCACTGTCCAATAGTTTCATAATGAACCAGAGGTCTACGCCCAGTAGGAGGAAATGCCTGCGAACACTTCCCAATGGAGCGTGGCCAGACTACACTCTCAAAGTGAATATGGCCTGAGGCCTATACTACGAATAGAGTTCAACATGCCGAGATTTAACTCTGGGTTATCAGGGAAAGTCAGGGTTGACAAACTCTGCCTGCCTACATTGGTGTTAAACGGTACTACGACTGTGATGAAGATATTGGTTTGTTGAGTCGGTGTTAACTTCGTTTCACTACGTGCGCGTTCACACAAAAGGGGCGTGGTCGGCAGCACAGGCCACATTTTTGTGTAAAGGCGCTCCGCCCCTCCCTTCCTGTGTTTGCATTTTTATTATGAGGCAATGGCTATTTATTGCAGTTACCTGAGACAGCATGAAAAGCCTATTTGATCTTTAGAGTGCTTTAATGTCCGGGGAACACAACAAATGCATACAGTAGCCTTTCTTGCGTGCAGGCTATGCCATGATGTTCTCTATTAAAATATGATTTCACAAATGGCCCAATCCTTCATTACTGCGGGGTGGTCGAGGAATGCAAATTGTATATTGTAATATAGGCGTTTATGAAAACAAAAATTAAAACTTATCATTTGATGACTTCATTTTTAAATTGTAACTGAGTGGGACATAAAACTGTGTGCAGCTCCTATCCTATACAGAACTGATAATAAATGTTAAAGGTGTATTTTAATAGCCAGACATGCTGCTCTGCTCTGCTATGAGAGAGCAGATACTGAGTCACATGCTCAATTTCTTTTTATGACAAACAGATACAGGTAGCTAGCTAGTATTACAAGCTACGCTGTAATCATTAACAAATGTTAAATGTCATTATATCTCTCTGCTATGGATTTAACCATGTACTACAATTAAGTTGCTAAAAATAAATAAAATTCACATTTCTGTCGGGTTTCATGTTTTTTCTCCTCCTGAACATCTATCACTTTTTCAGATTTTTAAACAAAAAAAAACATTGTATAGCAATTGTTCAAAATGTTATTTTTTTTATTATTTTGAAAAACTTAGTGCTTGTAATTAAATTTGAAAACCGCTGGGGTAGAAACTACTTGGTGTGCTCACATTACTGCACATAACTGTACTAATGCTGAATTTGCTCTTTCAGTTTCACATCGTAAATGTTAAGGCATCCTATCACGGGAACACAACGCAGGCCGTCGACGACCCCACTGGACTCGCAGCTCTCGGCTTCTTTATCGAGGTGAAGATGGGTTGTCTCGCTGAGCCAGACTTTACACGTGTACAGCCTGGGAGACAGCTCTGGTTAACTGTTAAGGCTTGCCTACAGTACTTGACAGGAAAGGTGGTTTGATTGACATGCATGACGACCATCTATAACTCAATGACAACATCGGACAATAAAGGTATAGTAGGTAATTCTGTAGAAAAGCTTGTTTATCTGAAGAGGATAAAAAACAAAACAACCTGTCATTTCAATGCCATAGGGTGCTCCCTCAGAAGCTCCGCCCCACGCATTGGGAACGCATTGCGAAGGCTGGGATATTGGCTGCAGAGCCAGGGCTGTGTAGAAACACCATCTTATTTTTGTACAGAACAGTAAGATAGCCAAGGACAAATTTGGTGCATTAGCTTACAATCACTGTCTATACCTTTAAAAAAAGACGCTTGTTTGTATGCATGCACAATATACTGTCTGCAGAGTCTACCTACACACACATTCTGTACATGAGATTGTGCTGCGGAGCAGGTGGGAACGCCAACATTGACGGACATTTGGCTTGCTGCTCAATCGTTATTTTTTTTTTTGCAGGCACAATCTGGGGACAACATGAAGGGTTCTCCAGCCGGCTGGAAGACACTAACCTCTTATCTGACAACCATCACGGCGAAAGGTGAGTCGGCTTCCAGGCGTGTTTAATGAATTATACAATGGAAGGTGTCGAATACACAACTTTAACCTCAGTGGAAGATGTAAAGGTGCTTCAGGTAGACATCTAGACTGGGCAAAAGCCTCTTGTTCTGGTTTGGTAACCTATAGTAACCCAGATGTGTACACATTACACACTGTGCATGCGTTTTCAGAAACTGATTCATAGTGACTGTAACTGAATGTTCATTTTAGATTAATTAATTATATGCTGTGCTAATTTACATTTCTGATGCTCACAATATAAATCCATTAATGAATATAGCCTATTTCATTTTCATAATACTTTTTTTTTTTTATCAGTAGGCTACAGCATGGCTTGAATGTATTAAATGCCACAGATTTAACTCTGTTCTGACCATGGCTTTAGTTGTTCACCATCACACTGAAACTACTATGCAACTGCTTAAGCAAATGTTGTTGGGTTAAAGGAAAATTGAACCCATTCCTGAGCTCTAGGTGAATAAAAAGTTGACACTGACACAAATACTATTAAATATAATGCATACTTTTTAAACATATGCGGTGTTCAATGGAACGTCATAAATGGTTTTAAAGGCGTATGTTTTCCATGGCTGGGCCGTCGATTAAAAATGGGCTAAATAGCACTTGGCTGCAGTATGTTGCAGCAGCTACCCAACATGCATTGCTTTGTGTTTAGATGATTCTGTTGCTATGGCCCCTGGCGTTTCCCTGGACGACCTGCTGGTGGGGGTGGATCGTACCAAGTACTATCGCTACCTTGGCTCCTTGACCACCCCCACGTGCCAACAAGCGGTGGTTTGGACAGTCTTCAAGGACTCTGTTAAAGTCAGCGCAGATTTGGTACTACTTTGTCATTTGAATACTTGACGAGGTTTCTGTAATCACAAGTAAAGAATGTTGTGTTTGTGAAGGGGCAAGTAAACAGGAGCGTGCGCACACACCACATGCACGCTTGGAAACCAGTTAGCTTGGAAACCAGTAAGGCACATAGCACTGGTGTAACCGGCTCGCTGGCTGAATTTCACATTGAACTACGCTGCCTCTTACTGGATGTCAATGAAAAAAGTG
Source organism: Speoplatyrhinus poulsoni (assembly GCA_025447795.1). NCBI lineage: Eukaryota > Metazoa > Chordata > Actinopteri > Percopsiformes > Amblyopsidae > Speoplatyrhinus > Speoplatyrhinus poulsoni. Next base: position 8,811 of record JAOEGT010094304.1, on the reverse strand, counting down.
TTCCAGGTCTGCCCACGCTCCATTGGGAAGTGTTCGCAGTAGTTCCCTTTTATTCATTTGGAAACGATTGGACAGCATTTAACCAATCGGCTGTTTTGATCGCCTCATCTAGCTCTACCACCATTTTGAAACACACTTGACTTCAACGTCACCTCACTAACCCACCTTGATTGGACCGCCAGCTGGGTGGCTGTGTAACACTAATGTGTTACACAGGGTTTGCTAAAGTGATCAGGGTTTCCATACTATAATCTTAACAAAACAAATTTAGCTGAGAGCATAGTCAGGCGGAGCCAAGCTAATGTGTGTAAATCGTAAAAGTTTGTCACAGAATTGTCATTGGTGGAAAGAATGAGTGTATTGGTTGATCCACAAGTGCAGATTCCACATTTGACAGATACTTACAGATTTTCAACTGACATTTCATGATAAATACAAATTGGAAATTATTTTCCAATTTATACAATATCTATACAAATCATAGTACAGTTATATGATTTCAGTAGGACATTTTGTGTTTGTGGATTGGGAAACCATTTTAATCTCAAGAGACTAACTGCTAAAGTAAATGACAAGAGATTATTTCTCAGCCTCGGTACCAATGTGACGCTGTGTGTCCTGTGCAGATTGGCCTCTTCAGCAGCACAATTCGCATTGGAGGAAACGAGTCAGCTCTGATGACGAACACCTTCCGGAGCATCCAGCCAGACCAGCCTGTCAGCACCTCCATCACCACCGGTGGTTGCCTGGCAACCCACTACACCCTGGGCCTGATAGCTTTCTGTCTCGGGCGACTGCTACTCTGGAACCCGTAGAATCTTCTGCAACGTGCAGTACTGTGTGCCACCACCGGAGGCACACAGCAAAGCGTTGATAAAACTAGCAGTCTGTAAAGCATCAATATGGTGCCCCTCCTGTTTGAAACTGTTACAAAAGCATTGTTTTGTTTGTAATTGTAGTTATACATTTATTTAATTTAATATAAAGTCAATGTCTTTAATCTCTGACTTTTATTCATGTACTGTATTTTTTCTGCTTTGTGTAATGGAGGACAATGTATTACATGAATGCCATGTATATGTTGTGTATACATGGGTTAATGGACATTGTGTTAAATGAATGCCAATATATTCTGTGTGCGCGCACTAGGGGTGTAAGTGTTCTGAAACCGAAACTGCGATACAAACGTAATGTAATCAAGGACAGAAAAACATCCACAATTTATATTGCTCAAAGGAAAAAAATAATAAAACCGCAATATGAGCCGAACCGTTACTCAAAAACCGAGATGTGAACCGAACCATTGATTTAGTGAACTGTTACACCCCTAGCTCACACAATTCAAATCACTTGCACTATTCAGAATCAAATAAAGCCATTGTCAGTTGTGCTGAATTTAATCACTTCTTAATTCTATAAGCCTGCAAACAGAGATGATCGTTTCCCACAAGTCTTTGGAAGGAACTGTTGTATTTAAAGACCAGCCAGAGAAAATCTGTTTCAACAAAGGACAATGGTGTCGTTCATTCTCTCAAGATTGGACTAAGATCAGCAAATAGCATGAATAATGTCTTTTGTGTACAGCACTTAAAAGGCTGGCTGTGAAGTGGCTGAGTCTGGGTGTGATGTGAAGCGTAAACATGACATGTCAATGAGGCGTCAACAAGATGTCATAAAGTTTATTTGGTTAGTTAGTTTTAAAGCCATGTTTCCTGCACATTAGAATGTAGACAGTGAGTTAATACACCGGTTACTCTTTAAGACAGTGTGGAATGAATCAGCAGTTTGCTTTGTTCTTTAGTGACATTGTTCCTATATAAACCAACGTCATGCTCTGTGTATGGACATGAAGATTTTGCATATGAATGCAGAATTTATCAACGAGTTTCCCGAGGAGGTTACTGGAGAAATGATAATTGGTGGCACTTCGGTGGAAGCAACGGCGTATTAAGACAACAATTGGCCTCAATGCAGAGCGGTGAAAGCGGGCCCTTAATAATAATGGCTATTTTGAAGCAAGCTGTTTCTAAATGTAACCCAGTATAAACGGCAACAGCTAAACGCGCATGCACTAACCTACTGATGCCAAACATCTGCAGGAATAGCTTTTTAGGAGCTCAAGTATAATATCAAGACATAGGTTATGCATTGTCTTACAAGGCTCCCAAGTCAAACATCAACGATGAAAGCTGTTGTCGGAGCACCATGACAGATGAAAATATTATTGATGACGGCGAACCATTGACAAGTAAAAAGTGGGTTGGTTGATCAATAGACAAATGGTAGCCTAATTAAATTGGAAGAAGTAGAAATTACTTCATAGGTTCACACTCCAGGCTTGCTTTATGCTGTGCTTGTTCAGAGTGCTCTGTCTCATTGACCTCCGTTAACTTTTAATACACATCATTCTGGAAGAGGATCGCTTGCTAAAAGAAATAGATTACATACAAATTACATATTTTTGGTAGCTTTTCATTTACGGCTACCTTTTAAATTTTTTGTGTCTTAAGTCCGTTTTCATGTTTATTATTCATTGCTGCATTTCCTGTTCTCTTGTACTCATAAAATGATTTTGCTATGCAGTACGCATGTCATATCATTATCACCGTATCCCAGAATTACCCTGGCCAGCTCCACATATTTTAACATACAATCGACCATTAATCGTTACTAAGTTGAAATGTATAACTAATGTGACTATGAGGTAAGATAACCTATGAGTAATTTATGCATTGCAGAGTTTGTAAACACAATCTAGAATGAAAACTTTTCAGGAAATGCCTGCATCTCGAGCACTATAGACTACTGGTGGTGGTGGCTATCTCATTTAATCAGTAATGGTGGTTATCTGGAGCTTGACCAGGTCAGAAGCTTGGTTGAAGGAAGAGTTGTACGTTAGAAGTCCTAGCTGATTGTTAATAAGGGTTTGTGTTCACACGCCTGGTGCTGGGCCCTAATGTGGTTGCAGTGTCTGCATTTTGGTTAATTACGCCCTAGGGTGGAGTGTAGCAAAGTACTCAGTTGATTCGTGGTATTTTTGGATTTAGAAACTGGCAGGATACCCAATATCATGATATTCAATCGATCAATTTAGAGGGTAAAGGCAGGTTAACACTCCCCTTTAAAATCTGTCAGTTTGTGTTCATCATTGTTAGTTTGATACTTTTCAAAGATTTTCGATCATAAATTAATGAATGAAGAAACAGTTTGTTTTCTTCAAACCGGAAATATATAGTATATACTATAATGTTAATTATTAAAGGACCCATTCCATGAAATCAAGTCTTCCTAGATGTTTTTGAAATTAGCAATGTCGATGTGACACGGAGAAGTAGTAAGCCTTTCAAAGTGGACTGTTAGCTTCCTTGTCTGTATTGGCTAAAAAAGCGAGAGGGGCGGGGAAACAGGCGAATGAGAGAAGAGTGCGTATGATGCGTAGATTACTGCACACAGTTTGTTTGGTAACACCTCTATGAGGATATGGCCAGCTACGTAGTATTCAGAATTCAATATTGAAAATATATAAGCTAAGGAACTGATGTTGATCGCCAGTACACAAATCGTAAGTAAAAGTTTAATGTTCAACAAGTGCAGATGACAAAATCTGTAAATCTAGTTTTTGATACAGTAACTGGTAGGCCACAATAGCATAAACAACTAGTCTGCAGGACAGGCATATTATCAAAAGTGGTGCACTGTGCACATCAATAACTACATTAGACACACTACACACATCCTTGCTGTTAGTTGAGGCTACGTATTTAGGCCAAAGGTGAGTTAATCCGTGTTGAACGCTAGACAAAATAAGGATGTGAAATTACTTTGCCACAGGAAGCATATGTTTTAGTCGCATTTGTAAAACAGAAACAGTAAGGAACTCGGATGATAAGACTTTATAGTCAGAGACGCATTTAAATTAAAGAAATAGGAAGCGAGGGTACCTGCATAATTTTCAAACATTTTCACAGCCAAGACATTGAGCTGTCCTGTGCGTCACACACGCTTGTGGAAACCCACAGCCAACGTGAAATGAGAACCGAGGGCGCATAGTCGGCACACTTCTGCAAGCCACGTCAAACTTCTGAGAAGACGGTGGAATTTAAAGCTAGTGTGGTGCTTCTTGTCACCTGAAGATTCAAATACAGCAAGATGCAAGAAGGTGGCACACAACAGCAACTCAATGACCTCACGATGGCCTCTTCAAACATGTAAAAACAACACCCTCAAAGTTATAAGTTAAAGCTATTAGACTATATGGAGGCTGAACGGGAACAGAATGCCCATACATCCAAGACTCCTGCACCACATATCAAATAACATATGTTGCAGGAGTGTTCAGTGAGGCATAGCATACCCATGTACAGATAGAACTATTATTAATTAGCCTGCCTCTGCCAAAGAAGGGGCAGAGCTAACATTTTTCATGCGTCCTGTCTGCCCTTTATTCCTAAACATCAGCATAACAATCGCATTATACATGTAATTGTCACGTGATTATTACTGTTATAACAATAAAAATTCAAATATGTTTGGGAATGGGAAGTTTAAGTTTAAAGTTTAAAAACATTTAACAGTCTGTCTTCTAAAAGTAATTAAAAAATGTACCTTTATTTTGAAAAATCAGTCTACCCAGAAATAATCAGTATCGTAACAAACAAATGGTATCTATATACTATTTAATTTAAAACGTGGTATCTTTACAGGCCTTTTCCTGAATTAATAACTTGATGGTAAATAGTGCTGTAAACAAGAGGAAAATGCAACAAAAACATGACAACAGGTTTTATGAAAATCTGCCCCAGATAGCAGTTTATTTTTTAGAAACACAACTAGGCTATATATGAGACAATGCACTGAGTTTAACTAAATGGGTCTTCTAATGGTAATGCAGTTGTTTTTTCAAATTAGTTACCTTGGGTAGAAATATACATGGTCAGCCGTGCCCACGGCTTTTCAATTATGTATCATTTGTGCTTGTTGGATTCTTGATATTGCTTTAGAAAGACTGCCTGACTCATTATCAATACAGGCTACTGTTGTCGCTAATTAGCATTCAGCGGGGCTGTATTGCTGATAGCTCATTGTGTGTTGCTAACATGCTAGCAAGCCTATTCATTTAAAACCAGATTCTCAATAACAACAACAAAAAAAAGCTTGGCTTAAATAATGTGTAATACAGTTATACCTTCAATAAACAAGAAGGTAAATCATTTAAAATTCTGTGTATGGGAGTAAATTTTTTTGACAAGAATTAGAAACATCAGATGCACATAGCCATGCAGTACAATTGCACTTCTGTGTGCCCATAAAGCTAGTTAGCGTTATGGGCACACAGGTGTATAGATAGGCCTATAGAAAATGCTTGAGATGCTCAATTTACTGACCAGAAATCAAGCATATTGTTAGTTAAAGCGGGACACTAATAACCTGGCATGCCAGAAGTATTGTTATCGCAAGTCCATCTGGGGAGCCGTACATTGAAACTGTGAATGACAATGTAAAAAAATACTTGGCAGGTGATTGGATGAACCATCTGGACGTTTTCGCTGTCGGCACGCCTAAACCACACCCGTATAGCTCTCAACACGACACTTATTGGAACGTTCAATTGCTTCTCGGACACATTCAAAATGATTCCGATGCTTTCCAGACTGATTCTCACGGCGAAACTAAACTGAAGCGAGGCCATGCTGATCTCGCGAGGCTATGCCACCAAGACATGTATAGCTGGATCGGCAGCTGATCTCAACCTATTGTTCTACTGTATGTCTGTCTTGATCAATGTCTGTTGTCATTGATACTAGCTGTTCTGTACCCTATTGCTGCTATTGCTCCCAGAACAGAGCAATGGCTCCGGATATGAATAACTTGATGCAAATAAAATAATTATTTTGACAGTGGTCTGGACTGAACTAACTGTTGTATTGTGTTAAACACATTAAACATGGGTACTTGTTTATAAGTTTTCTTATACTTGAACTTAGCTTAAGGATTTTTTCACAGACGGTGTGTTTGCTTTTGATTCATGAAAGACACTGAGCATAAAAAAATTCCTTACGCATGAAGCAAGCAAGAAGCCCTTTGTAACATACACATATGACGCCACCTGAGTGGAAACCAGTCATTTACCCTTTTATAATGCTAGCACAAATGAGGATTCATTCATGCACCAATAGTCATTCACCAAAAAGATAAACTTTCATCTTTTTTGGAAGATGAGATCACTGCGATGGTAGAGCAGACTGAAGACTGGAAACACGTAATTCGGGGGACTAAAGAATACGCTAACAAACCAAAGCAAAACAAGCAGCAGCTTGGGTAGCATATGTGCCACAAAGTGCAATACCCCTACATAACCAGCAGGAAATCACAAAGTCAAGTCTTGATTTTGCATAGAGATAATTTCCATGTCAAAGTTTTATAAATAAATGTAATTACCGTAGAAGTACTTTTCTGTATATCATACTTAAGTCCATTTTGTAACTGGAGGCCCTGAGCTTTATCTTAATAAAAACCAAAAGTGACACACATATTGAGGTACGTCTGTATGCATATATTATTATTATTATTATTATTTGTACCGGTCCACTTTCAGTCCATATTCAGTCCAATTCAATCGCCAAGCATCACCCAAACAAAGCAGGAAGACGCGCTACTGTCTGAGGAGCTCATTAATAATCGATGCTACTGTCTGAGGAGCTCATTAATAATCGATATTACTGTCAGGGAGGAGAGAACTAGCAAGTTGCTGCTGGCACCACCAGAAGACAAGTTTGACTGACAGAGGCAGTCTCGGTGGTCAGGATTGGCTGGAATCCGGGTGGGGGCGGGAGCGGGACATCTGAGCCAATCAACAGCTGTTGACTTTGGAGTGACATTGTCCTGGTCCAACCCTCCACTCTTCAACACCCAGTAGAGGTTGTCTTTGAAGAAATAGGAATCCCCTGAGGAGCAAAAACATGCCTTTGAATGTGATGTGCCTCTGTAATGTGATGTAATTGTTTTACATGCTGGTGTTGAGTGGATAACTCCTGATGTGAAGAGAGATATCATATTTCATAGTCCTTCATCTGCTTTTTTAACACATATGTATACATTATGTTTGTAACACAGAGCTAGGTAATCTGTTAATCTAGTTTTAGCACGGTTTATAAATCCGGCAAGAAGTTTTACACTAAAAGCAGCTATATCCTTGTTAGACCATCTTGATCTCGCAAGCTCCAAATAAATGTCACTCCCAATTATCAGTCTGGAACCCCTCAACGCAAAAGTGTTTGTTGACCGATTAGAAACCAATCAGCCCAATCAGCAACTTGCTGAAGTTCTTCTCAAGATGACAACATTCCCAACATTTGCATATGTCACACTGTTTGTCTCGGTTTCCAACGGCTTGGGTGAGATAAAGTTAGGTGGACCAATCGTGTGAGGATGTTTGATTGACATGTCAGTGCTGCCTTTATAACATACGCTTTGAATTGTTTTTTTTGTGAAGAACTTAAATGTGAGCTCGCATGATCAGGATGGTCTCACGAGGCTATTAGTAGTGGCCTACACACTGTACACCCCATGTTGAGCGGCTTGCATTCCTCTCTACGCCTCCTCCTACAGAGGAGCTTACATCTTCTCCACGCCCACCCCGCCAACCACATGCACTTTGTGCACGTATGTGTTTGACATAAACATAAACAGTGAACCAATAATGTTGGATGTGTCCCTTTTTATAGACATCGACCCAATCGTACTGTATAAATCAAGCTAATCATACTGTATACCTTAAAATAATCAAGCTAATCATACTGTATAACTTTAATAAATCAAGCTAACTGTATAACTTGAAAAGACTTCAATCTAATCGTACTGTATACCTTAAAATAATCAAGCTAATCATACTGTATAACTTCGAAGTTATACAGTACGATTAGCTTGATCAAGCTAATCGTACTGTATACCTTAAAATAATCAAGCTAATTGTACTGTATAACTTTAATAGACATCAAGCTAATCATACTCTGCTCCTTTATGATAAAGCCCCAACACCTCACCTGCTCCCCAGCTGATGACGTCATCCGGGTGGGATGGCACCCCCCGCCACAGGGCAGAGTCTCGGGGGTACCCTGGCTCCGGCCGCCCTGCCCCACCCTCTTTCGCCGCCTGACTCTCGTCGAGCCTCCAGAAGTCCCCGCCGCTGAACAGGTAGGTCTTCCCGTTGTGGGCCCAGACGAAGGCGGCCTCCACGGCCTGCACGGCCGCCCCCGTCTGGCCCGTCAGGCCCCAGTCGGACAGGGGCCGTGGGTAGCCCTCCATGGCTATGGTGTCGCGGAACATCCAGTACTGGGCGCCTGGAGGCAGGGAGAGGTAGGGCATAAATAAATGGTAAATCGACTGTGCTTTTCCAACCTTCCACTCAAAGCACTGTACAGTATAGAGCCTCACTTTCACTCACACACACACACCACACCGATGGTGTTGTCAGCCATGCAAGGCACCACCTGACCACCAGGGGGCGCAGTTAGTGTTAGGTGTCTTTCTGAGGGACGCTTCCACACTTGATGAGGAGTTAGCGGGGTTTGAACCAGCGACTTCTGGGACAGGGCCCACTGCACCTCTGTGCACGGTTTTATAACATGGCTCTACTGTATAGCATGGTTCTACTGTATAACATGGTTCTACTACATGGTTCTACTATATTGTTCTACTGTATAACATGGTTCTACTCAAGTCAAGTCCAGTCAATTTTATTTATATAGCCCTTAATCACACTGCAGTCTCAAAGGGCTTTACAACCTACATTTCACATGGAAACAAACAACA
>JAOEGT010094294.1:0-13714 GCA_025447795.1 Speoplatyrhinus poulsoni | reverse complement strand
GTGTTGGAGCAGGGAGAGATCTAAAACATGCAGGGCACCGGCCCTCCAGGACCAGGATTGCCCACCCCTGGGTTAGACACATTTCTATGGTTAGACACTGCAATAACCAAAGTCTCCGTTTCATCGTGCCTCGCTAAATAAATAAATTGCAGCCCTGATCTTTCAACCACACGCATGTCCTTGCTGTTGGTTGAGGCCACAAATTTAGCGGTCAAGTTATCCTGTGTTGAACTTTAGACAAAGGTAAAATGTGATTTTGCTTCGCCACAGGAAACGAAGGTTTGCTTTGCTTGCATGAAATGAATGTGAACGGGAGGCGAATATTGGGTTTTGGGTGCTGTCAATTTCGTGCATGTGTGATCGTCTATGGTGACCGTACTGTTGCTGAGAAGAACCCGCACAGCGTCGGTGAGAAAATGTCTGAGACATTCTCCATTTGAACAAAATTACAACAAATAAGATTTCCTCTGCAATTGGCCTGCATCCTCATGCGTCAAATTAATACTGTTTGCAAAATCTAATTGTTGCAAGGTTTAATTTTAGATAATCTATAGGATGCATGTTCACTTATTCAAATTATGAATGTTACTGTTGTAATATATGTACATTTTCTGAATTTCAAATGAACATTTCACTTGGCTAATATGGCCTACTTTGTATGGAGGACATGGGTGAGGTCTGAATACATACAAAATATCTTTATCAATTATATGTAGCAGCAACCAACCTTTTCATTTTTTGAAAGTTTGAATAGAGTATGAAAGGCTTCTGTTGAGATTGGGATTTTTTTATTTAATTGTTTGAGTATCATTTTCTGCTTTCTACAGCCTCGTAGGAAATCAAATGAAATGCTATTATTTGCTTCAGTTGTTGTGTCAAGTCAGGTTAATTAATTATATAGCCCTTAATCACAGTACAGTCTCATAGGGCTGTACAACCCATATTTCACATGGAAACAAACACCCCTTAACCTGCTCCTCCCCCCGGGCAAGGAACATATTTCATTAAAAACCCCATAGGGAAAAAAGGGAAGACACCTTGGGAGAGGACCGCCCTTCCAGGGCGGTTAGGATGCAATTTGTCGATATGGCAACAAGAATTAGCATTAAATTAACATTAAACGACATGTATCACATTGTGCTATATTCTCTAATTTATTTCTTTTGTTTTCAGATCCGGCCTTATGTGGGATGTCTGGTTCAGTACCTGCCTCTGCTTTGGAAACAGTCAGAAGAGCACAACATGTTGCGATGTGCCATACTCACCACCCTCATCCACCTGGTCCAGGTATGGAACATACTTTGCGCTCCAATGCTTTGAATTTTGTGAAGTAGAAAGTATAAATAGCTGAGCTGAAAACAAGCTCCCTTACTGGTACACAATCACACACATATACAGCTTCTATTTCATACATACCACCACTATTAATCGTTTATTCCAGAGCAACATCAGATTTTTCCAGAAAATGGTGGTAGCTGAAGTACTGTATATTAATTTCAACTGCAGCTTGTTTTATTTTCTGACATTCAAACAGTGAGATCAACAATAATTTCCATCTGATTAAACCAACAGAATCACATTGTACTGTAGCTTCATCTGTTTTAGCTGAAGCCATGCAGACAGATGTGTAATATATGTGACTCTGCAGGCCTGGCTGTGCCCCAGCATCACTACTAAACCAATTTATCAACATTATAATTAATTACTTGGTTTATTTCTAGGACTATTGGTTTTTTGTTTGCTCCTCAGAGTGAGAGTCAGTGGAAGTGCGACAGGTGGCACTATTCAGTGAATCTGGCTGGTGCTTTTATGTGTTTGGCCTTGGCCACATGCTGCCCAGATTAAGGTCCAGAATGTCTCCCAGAAATGCCTGGGTCTGATGATGGCAATCACAATGAACGGGATCCTGTTGCCCTGTGATCCTTTTTTCACTACTAACGTGTGACAACAGAATTATAGCCTGAATAGGGGAAGCTGGGTCCTCTGCAATAATTTTTCATGTATACAGTACTTTCCCTTTAAATAATTCTAACATAATAGAGAGATAGCTCTCATTTTAGTCTCTCTCGTCACTCTAATACTTGATATTACTGTACTGTGAGACTGTGTGTGCTTTTTCAGAAAACACCTGAACCAAACATTGACGCAGGCCATTATACTACAGGGGTAGAATTGCAGGATCTGTTCAACAGAGGATGTAGGTGATATTACCATAGGTGGTCAGCATCATGAGGAGATGATCAGGCAAAAAAGAAACATGAACAAATGTCCGTGTTTCAAATGACCTAGGACATTATTTTAGGAAGGTGATCATATATACTAATATAGAAGATAGATAGGAAAGAGACTTCAAATATATAAATGTTCTAACACAATATCATAGATGATCTCAGTAGCTAGTCAAATAATAGAAAATGCGAAAAACCACTGATTATTTAGCAGTAAAAACAAAAGGATCAACAATTCCACCTATCCCTCCTGGAGTCTTTACAAAAGATAAAATGCTAAGTGGTCCCTGGGTAATTTGAATTTGAGATCCCTGGTTTAGTTAATTGCTTCATTATCACTCAGGTGTGTCACTAAACAAAGCAAGACTAAAATGGCTGGAGGCTATGCTGCTGCTCCTCTCTGCACCACACTGATGTGGCCTTTCCTCAGTGGTCCTCGGTGGGGGTTGAAGGGTTCAAGGAGGAATGAGAGATGTGACAGCTATGCAAGCCCACATCTGGCACACTCTGGAAAGCACTTAATGTTCACCGTGGAAAACCCTCAATTTGCCATTATGTCAAGTTTTATTTTGAAGAAACGTCCTATATATGTTTTATTTAGTGAAATATTAAAATATTTCTTTGCCAGTGATTCAAATTCTTATATTGTATGAAATGAAGAATATAGATGGATAAGCAACATCTGTAATATTGGTTTTGTGTATCTTTTAAAACGTATTCCTTCTGCCTTCAGTGTGAATTGTTTCTCATGAAAAACAATTTTTTTTACAAGTTATAAAAACCAAATACTTTCTGATACAATAATACATAAGTTGGGGTGTTAACTAGAGAGACTGGGGCATGGAGGCATGGGCGATGGTGGGGTGTCGTGCCAATGAAGCTGTTGGTAATATTAATGCAGTGGCCAAGTAGAGTATTTTGGGCTTTAGAGGGTGTGAAGCCAAACCGATAATAAGCTCCACTTGACAGAGCTGTAAGGGACGTGTAAAGATGAAAGTACTGTAATGTATTAAGGGAAAGCAGGATGTTACAGGGCATAATACAGACATTGGCCACAGTTGACTGGATACTTGTGCTCATGGTGCAGTTATAGTATACATATTCAATGCTAACCGAGGTAGAGCTTAATGTTTGCTCTTGTTAATACTAATTGGCTAAATGTTTGGCGGAAGTTGGCAGAACATGGAATTCATGATGTTTACAATTTATCTAATGTTTCAAATAAAATCATACAGAACAAAAACTAAGTTTTGTTTTAATAATGCGTTTTAATGTGTGAAGCTGCGCTATGGAGGGATATTGTTTTGATTTGAGCTCGAAGTTTGCAAGCGCCTTAAGAAGGACTGACCCTACCCCCATGAACAGCTCACAGCCCATCTATACCCCTCATCATCCACAAATGCCACTCGTTTTTTAAATAAAACCTGACACACACACACAGGCTTAAAAACACAGAACAAATTACTTAAACCAATATTGGAAGGCAAAATGTACTTCCAAAGTTCTTTGTTCTTTCCCACAGGATGTGTAAGAGTTCTGGAGCTCTTAACAATTACATTTTGGAGTCTTATTTTTGTATGTTTATCCCTGGAGCATATATTAGTTTGAAACGCAAAGACATAGTGCATCGTTCCAGCCTCACATGGACATTGTTGTCCTGTGATGTAACAGGGTCTAGGGGCAGAGAGTAAGAACCTTTACCCTTTCCTCCTGCCTGTCATCCAACTGAGTACCGACGTATCCCAGCCGCCACATGTATACCTGCTGGAGGATGGACTAGAGCTCTGGTACAGACACACACACACACCACAGTGGTATTATTATTATTATTATTATTATTATTATTTGTATTATTCGTTTTTGTTTAAAAAACATGCAGATTTAGTTGTATCTACATAGCAAATTTTCACATTTACTCAGATATTAAGGTACAAATTTGTGTATTTTCTGAATTGGGGTGTAAAATTGTTGAGAGAAATGTGACACGTGCTGTTAAGTGAAGTCTACTGCATTACAGGGAGAGAGAGAGAGAGAAGGCCCTGTAATCACGACTAGTGATACTAACAGCACCTGTCATGCTCCCCAAGGCAGCGGCTTATCAAACACTTATTGCTCTCAGCTCCTCCCTAGCACTGCAGAGAAGGCACACTATCACACACACACACCGACACACACACTTGAACTGCACTTATTGCAGTCTTTCTCCTCCCCTTTCCTTCTTAATCACGTTTTGGCAGATTACTCACCAGCCACTTTTTTTTATTTTTATGTATTTTTATTTAATTTACATGCAATATTGAATCGTGGTGAATGTGCAATGTACTGATGCATTGTGGATCAAGCTTAATGGGGTTTGGACAAACTAGTGGCAGGACCGTACCACATTTTCACAGGAAATCTCTCCAGACGCTTTGTAGCACTTTGCAAAGCGTCAATTTGCTATTCTCTAATAAACATTTAGTGTGGTTAAAAAAAAGAATAATTTAAATAATTGTTTTTTTTCCCTCTAATGGTCCCTGTTAAGGGACAGATGTCTGGAGAGATGTGTATACGGTATATATATTCATTTATTTTTAACAAGACTAAATGTTTATTAGAGAGTGACAAATTACTGCAAAGCATCTGGAGAGTTTTCCTGTGAAGATGTGGTATGGCCCTTCCACTAGTCTGTGCAAAACCCATTAAGCTTGAATGAACAAAAAATCTCAATAATTCCTTAAAAGTATTGATATTTTTATGTTGCTTATAGTAATTAAGATGCTTGTGAAATTATTTTAGATCATGGAGAAGTTACATAATTGTATACGCTGATGCTTTTTAAGGTTTGAGATCTAAAGTTTCACTTTCAGTACAAGTTGGGCAAATGCACACGTAATGAACAGACATTCCTGCAGGAGGGAAAGGCAAAAAAAAGCTTTCCTAGTGTTTTTGCTCTGCCCCCCCTATCCGCCATTGAACATCCCTGGTTGCACTCTTCCTGAGGGCACATCCAGAAGAGAGCCAGCATGCTGCCTGTGTTTGTAGCCCAACTCCCTACTGGTCTGTGCATCTGCTTTGCCTTCCGCCCTCCGATAAACACTTGTGACCTAAGCACTCTCCTCCCCAGTCTGCAGTCATTTGTGCCATTTTCCCTTGCTTGGCTGCTAGTCACCTGGCTCTGCTCTGCCCTCTTCTCTCTGCAATCTCTTCTTCGTTGTGCGCTGCCTTTCTCTTGCTTTCGTGGATTCGTTTAGGTACAAATTTGTCTTGTCTCCTGGATTGAATTTCAACATATCAATTTGACTAAATGTAGTTTTAATTATAATTAATCAAATATAATTGGAATATATTTTTCTAGTTTGCCATCAGCATATATTCTTTTTTCATTTACTGTATATACATTTTCTGTTTTCACTATGGGCAGATATATTAGTTTGGGAATTTCATAATGACATTTAGGCTTTGAATGAATTCTGACATTAAAATAGATGGTACTGTGAAGCGTAACGGTATAACATCAGAATCCCTGAGGACGGATATGAATGTTCTTTCTTTATAACCCTCTTGTGATGATTGACTTTACAAGCAGTCAACCTGATCCTGTATCTTTTTCCTTCTGTTTTTTCTTTTAATCTTTTGTTGCACATCTGACTTCCTTAATGTGTATTTATTTCTGTTTGCTCTTTAAATTAGTTTCTGTATTTTATTTACATTCATTTGACCCTTTTTCATCTAATTATTTTACTTTAATCATTCCTTTACGATTTGTTCAATTTCTCTCTCTCTCTCTCTCTCTCTCTCTCTCTCTCTCTCTCTCTCTCTCTCTCTGTGTAGGTTGGTGACTTTGGAGAACAGCCCAGCCCTTACCCCAGAGCTCCTCAGAATATTTCAGAACATGTCAGCTTTGTTTGGTGAGCTCACATGATGTTTCTTTGTGTGCGTATGCAAGTGTAGTTCCTGCATATGTATACTGCACATATGTGTCGTGCTTCCTATCTCTTCATCTGATGCAGCAGCTGAGTGTTGTCGTACGGGCGGTAGCCTTAAAGAGGACATTTGGACAACCTTGATCCGTGCAGCAGTTTGTGCTCGTCTAGGGCAGCACGGTGACTGACAGCAGTGACATCACTGCTGTCATGGGAATTAAATAAATTAAATAAAATGCCAAACATGGAGTATTTGAGACATGTTAATACTATTCTGTTAAATTTCAATATGCTTATAATATGAAGGTGAGTGTAATCTGTTGGCATTATGAGCATACGGTGTGCCATACTGGTTTGTATTTCCAGAGGCTACATTAGCTTGTGTGGATCAGCTTCCTGCTTCGCTGTAGCCTCAAGGCTGCACGGCATCTGCCTCTGGCCTGTACACAATAGCCATCAGTGGCTGATTAAATGGAACTAGCTGGATGATTTATCATGGGACTAGAGCTAAGGGACTTGTTGCACTGTGTGTGTGTGCGTGTGTGTGTAGCCTTTTGAGAGAAGTATTGATTTTGTGCAGCTGTAGGGAGTAAACAAAGTCAAAGTAACTTGAACATCAGTGTAGTCTGAGTGGCTTATTGGAGCGGTTTATTACAGATCCTGTCTCGATAGGGCCACCAAGGGATACTGTTAAAATAGTCATGGATGAATGGCGTGGGGTAACCGTATAGGAGGATGTGTTTGATAGCAGGTGGTAGCAAGGCAGTTGGATTGGTCTTTAATTGCCCAGAGTAGAAACCTGATGCTGTGAGAGCCTGCTAAGTGAAAAGGGAAAGTGGAAAAGAATTGCCGGTGTGATGGATGAATTAATAAAGAGATGGATAGGTTGGCAGTGAAATATGGCAAGTGGAAGTGTGTTTAAAGACCGTAGAAAAAGGAGGTAGGTAGAGGGTAGGAAAAAGTTATGGATGGATTGATGGGTGACCGCTGTAAAGTAATGAATGGGGGGAAAAATAGACAGATGAGGTTGAAAGAAAGGGTACTGGAGATTGATAGAAGCAGGAGGGGGATGCTGCGGAAGATTTTCCATCTTCATCAGCTCCTAGGAATAAACTAATGTAGTGATAAAACATTTGCATTAGTCTGCATAGTCTGCGCAATGTATCTAAAAACCCCCTGCTGTGCTAGCCCAACTCAGAGCCATGGAAAGAACAAGAGTTACGCCAACTCCGTTCACTCCAATGGACCGTTTTTTCACGGCAATGGCAGATCGTGGAGCCTCAAAAGAGTTCCCGGAATCCCTAAATACCCTATTTTATTTATTTTAAATGTAAATCGGTGAATTTATTGACTACTAATTACCAATAAATGAAGCTCTGTATATATATTCAAACTGCCCACCAAGCACATCCGGGAAATATTGTGCCATAGGTTTAGCTTCTCCATGAACCATGTGACCGTTGACAATTTCGAACATCCGTTGACGTATTTGCATGGCTCTGGCCCAACTGATATAGGCTCACATGTGTTGCCGGTTTATTTATTTGTTTATTTATTTATGTATTTATCTTTTCATTTTTTGGTGTGTGTGTGTGGAAGATGTGAGGCCATTTTTCCTGAGTAGCTCACATAAAGCCTGATGATTTATGAAAAGCCAGTCTGTAAATAACTGGCTTCTATGCTGTCAATCCTGGCCTCGAACACACAGAACGCTTTGCCAACTACCATGCTGTATCTTTGTCTGCATCCTCTGCATCATAGCCTAGATTGACCTGATTTTGTTTATTTTTATTATCATTTGACATCACTTTAGAGACTTGTCGCATATTTATTTCCTCACCATTTGGCTCTCTGGAGATATACAGAAGACTAGCATTTCATGCTTACTGAGCAAAGTGAAGGAACATTGATTCATATATTACACCATTTCAGTTCTGCTTTCAATGAGAGGCATATAGGTTATTTTCATGCCAGTATGGTGCTTTATACTTTCCCCTTTATATCTTGAGGGCTTAACAGTTGACAATGTTTTCCATGACCGGGGGCGGTGAAACTATAGTCTGTAGTGTCAAATACAAACATTTTGTCACAACTGGACTTGACCTTAATATTTACAACATATGCTCAAAAGTATGGGTGAAGATTTTTTTTTTGTCAATTAAAATAATCAAATTGATTAGAAATGCAGTGTAGATAGATGTTAATGTTGTGAATGACTATTGTGGCTCGACATGTTGGTATTTGTTTATTTCATACATTTGCAAAAATTTCAAGCCAACTTTTTTCACTTCATTATGTGGCATTGTGTGTAGATTTTTGAGGAAAAAATATTCTTATCCAATTTAGAATAAGACTGTAACATAACAAAATGTGGGAAAAGTGAAGCGCTGTGAATACTTTCTGGATGCACTGTTTATTTTTTGAAGCGGTGCCACGCATTAGCAATTGTTATGGCAGTTTTCCACAAATTACAAATCACAATATATCGCTTTGCTTACTATATCGCAATATATTGAATTACGTATTGTATTGCAAGATACAATGTGAAAACGGTCCAAGCAGTGTTTGCATGCATGTTTACATGCTGTGTCGGACCTGCTGCTGGGTTCTGTCAACATCAACTTTAGCGTCTGAGCCCACACCAGACGTCTTTCAGTCCAATGTAGCATTTCCAAAGATTGTCTGCTTTTCTTGATCAGTTTGCCATCATGTAGTTTAATTGCTGAAGCCTACTAATTGCAAACAATGATCTGCGGTCAGGTGAGCTGCTTACTATATACAATGGGCTAAACTGTATGTGTATACTGAAACACGTATAGCCCATTGAAATACTACAGTACCACTATCTGTACATATTTTTTTATTTATAACACTATTGCATTTATAACATGTTCAGGGTTATTCTCGACGTCAAATTAATTTTGATTGAACACTTTTTTCCACTAATGTGGTCATTCAATAGGGATTCCCTGATCGCTACTCCAGAGGAGAGCAAGAACACTTAGCACCTGTGGTACCCACATTTAACTACAATAATTGTAGTGATTGAGGGAGTTCTTTGGAGCTGTAAAACACTGGAAAAATTATTATGTAAATATGTTACAACCAGAACATTTAAATTATATTGATGCAAGTGTGCTCTATGGCAATTTAGGAAGTCATGCAAGGACAGAAGCAATACACTGATTTAAAAATTATCAGTTTAAAAACGCAACATTCAATGACGTGGCAAATCTCTGTTCTAGACTTTGTAAATTAAACTGATCATTGGAAATCTCTATTGTAATTAGTTTGGCACATCTGGAATATTGTTGGTTAAAGAAACAATACAACTGGCCTTCTTTAGACTAGTTCAGTACAATATCTGGAGCAGAAAATTATAACTTTCTTCTTAAACTCATCAGTCTGTTGTTCTCAGAAATGAAGACCATTCCAAAACGTTCTAACAATCAGTTTCTAGTTTAAATAGTAATGTATAACATTGACAATGACACTATTTCTTATGTTAAAGGACATTTCTGAGCGACCTCAGACATTTGAAAGTTAGTGTACATTGTCAGTTGCTTTACTAGCCTGCATTAAATGCAGGCTAGTAAAGCAAGAAGAATTAAAAAAACAGTAGCCATTATAGCATATCAGACATTGTCTGAGTTGATTCCAGTAAAAATAAAGTGCAAATAATTTAGTCTTCTCCACATACTTATAACCCGCTGCATGTCTCTTCATCTCCACACACATCAGTTACAGTATATAATGTCAGCCCAGTTATGACTGAACTAATGAGTCGAAGACTGTTTGCTGGCTAAGGATACCCTACTCTTCAGTTGTACTACATGTAATTCAAAACAAAAGTGTGATTCTGTTTGTACAGTAAATGGCAGTTGGTTCTAAGGCTAACTATAAATTATTCTGACAGGTTGACATGACGTCTTTTAATAAAAAGGCATGATTTGTCAGATATTATTTAGGTTTTCCTGTATTTATTATGGGGAAATGTATCCCTGCCTGTGTCATACAAATGTATTAATGCATATTATCAAATCATATGCCCCTCCCAATAATTCCTTACAACATGAAACTAGCAGAGCAGCATTTTCTAATCGATGCATTTGCATTTTTATTAAGTGGATTCCTAATTAAACAGCACAATTGCTGGTAGGGTCATTATTATTGCCAGGTTGTCAGAGTTTATGGCAGTCAATTTGTTTAGTCTATAGAGAGCAATGAGCAATGTGTGCCATCCTTCGAGAGCCTGGCTCGGCCTCTGTTGATCTTTGCCAGGTGTGTGGCCTGGCCCACCCGATAAAGAACCCTGTTCCATCACTGCTAAACTAGAGCAGAAAATTATCTAATTAGTACTGTATAACTGAAGACTTGCCTTAGCTAAGTCAGAAGATTGGCTGCTGCTACCCTCTGTATAGCCAGTGTATAAACTATCGCAAGTATTAATTCTGTGTGTGTATATTGTTGATAGGGTTACACTAGATTATGTCTGTCTTTATTAAGGACAAGGTGTCAAAACATTTGGGGAAAAGAAAAGTTTGAAATCTTCAGTTTACGAAGGGATTATCTACTTAAAGATTCCTGAAATGTCTAATAAAATTAGGAACAAACCATGATTGCCTTCGGCCTCTAGTTTATGCAGACCTCAGATAAACATAAAAAAAAATGCAATTTAAGGACAGGTCTCTTAATTAATAATATCACACCAGTTAATGATGTTGTAGATTGATACATTATAACATACTTTTTTTCTATAACTGTCAATCCATTATTAAAGCTCATATTCAGAGATACTGGTAGGCTATTTCTGTCATGGATAATTACATTAAATATATACATTATATATAGAGATGATGACGTACGTAAGCATGCGCACGCAGTTTTGCAACAGAAGTATGATGACTTGTCAAGCTATGCAAGAGCATTAACCACCAAATATCAAATGTAATTGCTTGCAGCCACATCGGCAATATGCCTAAAAGACGCTGATTGTCATAGCATGCTAAAATAATTCTCTGACATGGTGAAATATTGACGGTTTTTAGCTTGGTAACGTAATATAGCATATTGTTCGCGACGATCCATCCAGTGGGCCTAGTTTTTGCACTGTTTCTGCCTGTATTTACGATTTATTTTGACTAAATATTTCACTTTGACAGCAATACAAAGTTAGTTCTGAGTTTCCTACCATATCATTAGTGCATCCCATCACACAGCAGCTTATAGGCATGCTTCTTTTTTATTTTTTTGTTAGCAGACGAAACAAGGCGTTGACGTGTGTACATCTGCCGAAAACTGAACAAAATGGCAAAAGTTAATTTTGTTGGTTGTATTCCCGCTCTGAAGATATTTAAACTCATACAAAAGGACAGGAAAAATTATCAAGTAGGACACAGGTGAAATAATGTTGAGTCATAAGTAGGGTTGGGTACAATTCACTATTGAGTCGATGCCGGTGCCAGTCCGGTACCTAACGATACCTTTTTTCAGTACTTTACTCTCAACATTAGTAATTTAATGTTGCCTATGGAAAAATCTGCCTGACTGACTCTTTACAAACGTGTTTTAGGAGTTCTGCTTTAGCCTATAGCCTAATTTAAGCATTATTGAACTGAGCCTCCCTCAGTTTTCCCGAACACCCCTGCTGGTAGCCTGTGTATGAATTTCAACTACGTTCTCCGAAACAGAATACGGTAATTTACATTAGCATGGCACACTTTCAATAGTGACATTAATTGCGGTTTTGATGGTTTTACTAACTCTTTATATAATGATATACATTGCCTTGTGCTGCTGTAACAAACATTATTTTCTCCTACCAGTGATTAATAAAGGAACATCTTACTGTATCTTATCTTAAACCTGCTATTTTTAGCTGTATGCTCAATATGGTAGGTTACCATTGATAACTTTTTCGCAGTTCCTGGAGGCATCTGCCTTTTGACACCTCAAAATAATGCAGACTTTATCTCGTAGAGCACAAAAACGGAAGCGATGTGTACCAAATGCCTTACTCTGAGCAAATTCTGAGCTACAGACTTGTCATTGTCGTCGGCTTCTACTTTACAGATTGCAACAAACTGAAAGATGCATACACCGCCACCTAATGTACAGGAGTGTCTCTGAACTTCAAAATCTAATCTCTCTCAAATTAATCTACTTTGATTACATTTAACAGATTATAGTAACTATTAGTATACTTTTCACCAAATAACTACACTGGTAATTTATAAATAACCAATAATTATATTTAATAGCTAGTCTGAGAGGCTACATAAAATTACCATAAAATGTATTGTAGCCTATGTACAATGTGGTATACTGTTTAGTGTAGCTCAAATTAAAATGTTTATTAGTTATATCTTCTTTTGTCAAGGCAGGACACATGCCTAAATCTATAATCCTACTTTATGCATATTTTAATCCATATTGGGAAATTAGTATCTACATTAATCAAATGTTTAGAACTGTATCAGATTGCATTGTGTCGCAGCGCATTGCATCGTCTCTGAATCGCACCATCTTAGATGGGAAAGATGCTCACTCCTACAAGTCGCCCATGCCACTCCCAGCTCTCTACTCTGTCCCTTCAGTCACGTGTGAGCTGGGGAGGGAATTTGTGGTCTGCTGGGAATGGTAATCGATTGAGCAATCAAAGAGTGTAACTAATGGAATTGGTAATAGCCTTCACATCATCTTCTGCCTTTTGACACCTCAGTGATGGTGTCATTGGCACACTAACACCTTCGGAGATCAATCTAAACATCACAGTCAGAACACTCCAGAAGTTTGACATGCATTTTCTTGTCATGATATTGTACTTGCACTCATGACACTGTGCAGCATTCATTCATTTCGCAAGCATTCAAGGTCTTCCAATTAACCTATTTTTGCTACTTCCCAAGATCTCTGATGCGTATTTGCTCTCCCTCCCCTTTCAATACCTGATTACTTTTTAGATAGTATGTTTAGAGCTGCAGGGGATCAGAAGCACTTATAGATAGATTGTCTCAAGAAATACTTAACTTAAAGCCCCCTTTGATATACATATGTATGTCTCAGGACTCTGAGCTCACGTCCATGGAGTAACATGCTCTATTACTGGAAAGTAGTAGGCAATTTAATCCCAAATCTACTAATTAATATAACACTTCCTGTAGATTATAAAATAATTATACTGTAAATCCATACTATTGACCATAGTTTATACATTCTTTTTTGTAAACATTTCGCCAGCCCTGCTCAACATCCAGGCTATATAATCGTTTTTATTGTATTATTAGCTCAACGCCAGCTAACATGAGAAAACAAACAAAGTGGATTTCATACTCGGGTCTTCAACAAGCGCCTCATTGGTGCCCATGGGATAATTTCTTCAATCAAACTGTTCTGCTGCTGGTTAAAAACTGTGGGTTTAACATGGCATTATTTTCTGAGAAAGTGCTTAAAGGTTAGTTTCATTGCAGCCTTCTGCGATGTTTGCTTTGCTTCAGCTTAGGGCTGGGCGATATACCAGTATATATCGGTATATCGGAATTTTTTCAAAAGAGATATAAAATTAGACAATATCGTTTATAT
>JAOEGT010094283.1:0-13714 GCA_025447795.1 Speoplatyrhinus poulsoni | reverse complement strand
CTGTGTGTTGTGTTATTTTGAGGGGACAGCAAATTTACACTGTTCTACAAGCTGTGCAATCACTACTTTACATTGCAGAAAAGTGTAATTTCTTCATTGTTTCGACCAGTTCAAGGCACACCTTTGCGATAACCATGCTGTAGTCTTACTGTATGTATATCTTTGACTTCAACTCATGGAAAATGTGACTGAACTTCTTTTCATTTGATTTGTTTTACTCCAAGGTCCGATGAGAGAACAGGATGTGACACCAGGCACCATATATCCCATTTTGGGAAATCTGCTTTTCTTTCTACCTGAACACCTCAAACAGAAAATGTGTTGTGTAACTCCGCTGGGGCAAAGAGTAAGTCGTTTAGGTTTTCAGTAAAATGTTTACTACCCTACCAAGAATAATATCCAAAGATACTCATTATTATGGTAATTAAAAATATGCTCTCAAACTGTATATTGCACCAACCACAGACCATTATTTTGCATGTCTAGGGACTTCCTGCCTGGCCTACAAAAATAGCCACCTACAGTATAGTCAGTCAACCCGTACAGTATGTGTCTCTTTCATTTTATTTGTGTATTTTTCTAACAGCACCCACCCCAACAAAGCACACCACAACCAAAGGAAAACAATGGATTGGCCATACCTCCACAAGAAGGAACCACGCAGGAGGAAAGAGAGGGTTTTCTTCCTTATACACATGCACCATTTACGGAGCATGAAACGGCTGTGTGATGGCTGTCAAAGTCTGGACAAAGAGCACTTGCACTAAAGAAGCATTAGAATTGGCACTTTTTTACAGAGCTGCGTGCTTGTTTTCCACTTTGGAGAGAATGTTTTACAATGAAATGGCATATCGACTTATCGAATGTTCATTCGAGGCTGAGCCTTATATTGCAGAAAGGCTGCCGCTAAACAATTGATAGATAACATACTGTACTGAATTTCTGTGAATGTAATGCTTGAACTGCTCCAACAACATTTTCTATATGGTTCATTGTTTAGAACACTGCTGTTCTGTATCAACAAATACATATTTCTGGTATAATGTAAATTATCTGTCCTGAGATGTTGACTGCCTCAATCACCTTTGAAAGATTTTGTCTGAACTGTGGTCACGGCCTATGCATCTAAAAGGTTTTATAGACACAATGCATATTAGGTTTATGCAATTTAGACTAATGCCTAATCCCAATGGCTACTAGTTAACTCCTGATGTGGGACATGCC
The DNA here is from genome assembly GCA_025447795.1 of Speoplatyrhinus poulsoni. NCBI lineage: Eukaryota > Metazoa > Chordata > Actinopteri > Percopsiformes > Amblyopsidae > Speoplatyrhinus > Speoplatyrhinus poulsoni. The sequence continues at coordinate 12,490 of JAOEGT010094283.1, read as the reverse complement.
CTTATATGGTCAATTGACTATCATTTAGAAACAGCATAATCTAAATAAAGTCACTTAGTGTATCAACGCAATTTTGATTTAAAATAGTGCTGGGTAACTTAAGGTAGGAAACTATTCAAATCAACTTTGTTTCGTAACAGAACATTTGGCTATATCATACCTGGGCTGCCAATGGAACACAAACGCCACATTGTCTAGATGCAAAACAGGAGAACATGATGACCTAGCAACATCCTTCACACTTCCTTATTATAAAATAATGACATTGTGTTTGTATGACACTGTTGAACTACTGCAATATGACAAGGAGAGCTGTTCATTGAATAGTAGGCTATTGTGTAAAGCAATACTAACAGCATTCTTGCTGTTTGTATTGCTTTTACACAATATGGCTGGTAGAAAGATATGTGGCAGGTTGATTATTGTAAAGAATTACAGTACATGTACAGTAGGTTAATGAACAGTTTATTTACCTTTCTGATATCTTGACATGTACATATTATGTAGTCATTTTTGACAGTCAAATTTGTCCAAACTAACCCTAAATTAAATTTTGCATGCTAATAGTGGTTTCAGTGTCATATGCAAAGGAGGCAGGCAAACACCTGTAGATAAACTATGTGTTTCTTTTGTGGCTCTCAGAAGCTGCATTATCTTGTTCTGACTGTCACCTGTTCCCTGTCGTGTTAAAGAGAAGCTGCACGTCCTCCTTGAAACATGAGAGAGTGATTTTCCTCAGTTATCAGTTCTGCAAGTTAAAGAATAATGGTTAGTTACCTTTTCTTTATACTTTTGTTGGTACTAATGGCTAATGTGAACAATATATCATTTGTAAAAATAAAGCTGTGAGCTGTGAAAGATTGATACATATTGTATAGTGCCTAGTATTGTCCAACAAAAGTGTTATTGCTCACATACATATATTTGTCACATTTCTGTCAGTTCCCCCAAAAGGTGAACAGAAACACTACACAGCATATTTTATTTATTAGTTAGTTACTTTATATATATTACTTACTATTTCTGTTTGTGTTTAGATTGTTAGAATGAGGATATTCGGGATGTTCCTTGCAATTGTTGGACTGAACTTCACTCAGGTTAGTGAGCGACAGTAGTGCACACCTGGGCCCTATTTCAGCAAGCGGGTTTAGTGAAAACTGAGTTTTCTGTTCCAGAAAGATAACTCAGGGAAAGATACCATGGTAACTGACTCTGTGAACCTAACCTGCTCACTAGCAGTTTATCGCCTTCCTTCCACTGAGCCTGAAGCCGCTGTCAGACCTTTCCTTACGAATTATTTCCCTTTTACATCCGGAAACGATTTTGAGACACTGATTAGATGTACAATAGCTGATTCCCATATCAAATCAAATGTTTTTTTACACTTGTGTTAAACAGTAGGATATTCTACTATGGGTTAAAGCTATTAAAAGTATGGCCTGGAGCTGTGGCGGATGTAAATAGCGAGCAGGTTAAGTTCACAGAGTCCCGAGTTATCTTTCTGAAACAGAAAACTGAACACTTGCTGAAATAAGGCCCAGGTCTTTTAAATGTAGATACTTTCATTTCAATTCTTCTGAATAAAGTGATTTATTTTTTCCAGGTTCATTCGTCTGATTTAGGTAAATTCATTTTATGTCAAAACAAGTGATTTTTCTCTGTTGAACTTCTGCCACTATTTTATTTATAAACAATACGCCTGGTATTGATATGTTATGTCATAAGCATATTAAAATGATGTGACCTTGTCTACTTATACTTGTTTTGTGTGGGTTTGTAATATTTCAGGAAACGCTACACAAGTATATTATGCAGTCCTAACAATCGATGAAAGTGTGTTCATGGAAATTAGTAAAACACTAACAACATTTTCGGTGGACAATGATTCTTTAAATGCATTGTTCAACAGCCTTGAATGGACAACAAGTAAATATTCATCCTATATACAGTAAATATCACAATTTGTCCTGCTTTCTGTAAATACAAATGCTAATTTAATTACATTTTTTTTTTTACCAGTGTGTAAAACTGTGTCGAATGGAGTCCAATGTACGTGTTTGGAAAAGCACATTTGGAGCAGCCAATTTTGTGCTGCAACATTTCATTGCTGTGGGAACCAGTCCTGTACTATCCCCCAAGGATCACAGCCCATGTGTTACTCAGAAACTAGAGGTAGGCTACTGGGTATGCGTGTGTGTGTGTGGACAAGAGGGTTTTGCATACCATATCTAACACACATCTTTTATAGTTACTATTAGTGGATCGGCTACATTGGTCAATGAAGTGTATTCTTCGTCTCTGGCAAACATGAACTCTCAACCATATAAAGATATGAGTAGTCAAATATTGAATAAGGTAAGTGTGGGGTGGAATGCAGGGGGCAGTGTACAAGAAACACTTAGGCATAAAGACCTGAACTTAGATATACCTAATACATTTTTGAGTTTTTAAATGTAATATTGTGCTGCATAATAATGTTGAGATTATATTGTTGACAGTGGAATTTGACTATTTTATGTTCCTATGAATTACAATATAATTCACATGAATTTATCATAATCTATCTTATACTATTTCACATAAACACCTTCACTGTAATTGTGACATCCACACTGTAACCAGTTATCCAAGTCTTATCCTATCTTTGATCTTATGTGATGCACAACAAACAGTGGACTACACATACCATAATTAGTACCCAGGATACTTGTATGTGCATCATAATGGTAAATGGGTGCATTTTATCCAAAGCACTTTACAGTATTTTGCCTGACATTCACCCAGTCACACACACATTCATACACCAATGGTGATTGCTGCCACGCAAGGTGCGACCAACCACTGGGAGCAGTTACGTGTAGGGGTTAGGCAACTTGCTCAAGGATGCTTACAGGTAGGTCAACACCGGGGTTTGAACCCACAACTTTCCGGCTGGAAGCCCAACACCCAGACCACTAGACCATCCTGTCCCCTGTCCCATCATCTATTGCATGAACCCCTCCTGTTGCAGTCATGGACTACCATGCTTTTTAACATTACTTGTCACATAACCCTCTTTAACACAAGGAGGACACACCTCTTTAATAACATTGCGTGTAAGTCTGGGACAGTGCCCAAGGAGTGGCAGACCCATGTTCCCATGTTCAAAGGCACCAGAGTGTGTGTGCCAATTACAGGGGTATCACACTTCTCAGTGTCCCTGGTAAAGTCTACTCCAAGGTGCTGGAAAGGAGGGTTCACTCAATAGTCGAACGTCAGATTGAAGAAGAACAATGCGGTGTCCATCCTGGTTGTGGAACAATGGACCAGCTCTTAACTCTTGCAAGGATCCTGGAGGGGGCCTGGATGTATGCCATTCTGGTCTACATGTGTTTTGTGGATCTGGAGAAGGCACTTGACCGGGTTCCCCGGGAGATACTGTGGGAGAAGCTGCAGGAGTATGGGGTGAGCGGGTCCCTTTTAAGGGCAATCCAATCCCTGTATGTCGAAAGCAAGAGCTGTGTACGGATTCTCGGCAGTAAGTCGGACTCGTTTCAGGTGGGGGTTGGTCTCCGCCAGGGCTGTGCTTTGTCACCAATACTGTTTGTGATATTCATGGACAGGATATTGAGGCGTTGTTGGGGTAGGGAGGGGTTGCAGTTCGGTGACCTGGGGATCTCATCACTGCTTTTTGCAGATGATGTGGTCCCGATGGCATCATCGGTCTGTGACCTCCAGCACTCCCTGGATCGGTTCAGTGTGAAGTGGCTGGGATGAGGATTAGCACCGCAAAATCTGAGGTCATGGTTCTCAGCAGGAAACCGATGGCATGCCTACTCTGAGTAGGGAATGAGTCCTTAGTCCAAGTGAAGGAGTTCAAGTACCTCTTTCGCGAGTGAGGGGACATTGGAGCGGGAGATTGTCCGGAGAATCGCGGCAGTGGGAGCTGTATTAAAATCACTTTACTGCACCGAAATGAGAGCTGAGCCGGAAGGCAAAGCTCTCGATCTACCAGTCAATTTTCGTTCCTACCCTCACATGGTCATGAAGGGTGGGTCATGACCGAAAGAACAAGATGGCCGAAATGGGTTTTCTCAGGAGGGTGGCTGGCGTCTCCCTTAGAGATAGGGTGAGAAGCTCGGCTATCTGTGAGAAACTCGGAGTAGAGCCGCTGCTCTTCTGCGTCAAAAGGAGTCAGTTGATGTGATGTGGGCATCTGGTAAAGATCCCCCTTCGGCGCCTCCCTAGGGAGGTGTTCGAGACACATCCAGCTGGGAGGAGGCCTCGGGGAAGACCCAGGACAAGAAAGAGATGATATCTCCACATTGGCCTGGGAATGCCTTGGGATCCCCCAGCCAGAGCTGGTTAATGTGGCTCGGGAAAGAGAAATTTGGGGTCCCCTGTTGGAGCTGCTGCCCCCGCGACCCGACTCCAGATAAGCGGATGAGGATGGATGGATGGATAACCCACCTCTTTTTACTATTGATTTAACAGGTCCCTTATATACAATACCGATGATAATTATATTCTTTAATTTATTCCTCTCTATTTTTACTATGTGAAAACTATATCAAGATCTGATAACAACGCTTGTGTGGCAGTAGTTTTCAACATAAGTGTGAAATAAGTGTTTACAATACTAACCCTGAACTCTGAATTGGCCAACTCTGATTCAGAACAGCTGATATGACATGACATGATATTAACATGCTTAATAGAAGTACATTTTCATGCTGTGTTCAGCCTGTGGGAAGTTACTAAGGAAAAGTATACATTGGAGCAAGCAAACATCTCTTTCTCTAAGAAGCAAGTCTAAAAAGTATTGACTGGACTAAGCCCCACCCTCTTCCCCAGAGTTCCCTTTGTATAGTGTGATTTGAGTATAATTTAAATTGTATATTTTTGTATTTCCACTTTAATATTGTCCTTAATTCATATATGTATCATGATACAATAATTATCTTACTGTTTGCACAAGAATTCTGTTATTGACAAGGCACCATTTCAGACAATTCCATTTTGAACAACTGCTTCTTTTAATGGTATGGTGTAAAAGATTGACATCAGTTTGTGTTCTCCATATGCTGTAGTAGCCCTATAAAATATATTGGGTGCATAATTAATTTATTTGGCTTTTGTGTCTAATTTTGTTGGTGTTGGATGATAGGAACAGAGAGGATATAGGCCTTATTTTATACTGTGAGAATACTCCAACCATGACCAAAAATAACTAGCCTATTAAAGCTAGCCTGTTAAAAATAGCCTATGATAAAATTACGTTCTATCAAACTACAGTGATGTCCCTGGCAACATCACTGACAACTTTTTTCAGAAAAAGTTATTAAACATTCAGTAGCTGTTTTTATAGACTTTTTCTTCTTTATTGGACAGAACAGTCACAGGTAGAGACAAGAAATTTGTGGGAACTGTAATATCTGCGTGGTCTCGCCGGTGTGGTACGACCGGGGAAGGGCTGTTCGCATCCCCAGCGCCTCACACCCACACGTACAATCAGATCGATTGCCTTCAGCCGTGTGGGTGTGAGGGCATATAGGCTGGTGACTACCGGGAGAGGGTGTGGGTTATTGTTCATGGTTCTACGAGATGTGTTACGTGACTGTACACACCTTTTGTTTAAGTTTTGTTTTTGAGTTTGTATTCGCGGTTTGAGTTCATTTAAGTTCAATTAAAGGACGAGCCGTGGGGCTCGTTGCTTTTCCGGCATCTGTGTTGTTTTTCGTTCGTTCTCGCCTCACCACGACACAACGTTACAGGAACAAGATAGTTGGACAAGTTCACACCTGCTGGATTTGAATCCCTGTCTCCAAGATAATCAAGTAGTCACAGAACTATATCTTAAGCCACAGCTTCAGAACCTACATTTAGTAGATTTAACCCATAGTACAATATCCGATAAACAAATGTAGAAGAGTGGGAAAATGTAAAGGAGTGGATAATAAGATAAACGTGACAAAATAAACTAACATTTGATTATTATATGGGAATCATCTTTAGTACATCTAATCTGGGTCTCAAAATCGTTTCCGGATATGAATGGGAATGAATTCGGAAAAAAGGTCTGACAGCGGCTTCGGGCTCAGTGGAGGGGAGGAGAGAAACTCAGGGTTTGTTAAAGAAAACTTGCTAGCAAGCAGGTTAGGTACCTGAGTTATCTTTCTGAAAAAATTCAGCGTTCCGTCATTTCAGGGTTAACAAACTCAGTTTTCACTAAACCCGCTTGCCAGGAAGAGATACCTTTATTTATTCCTGATGTCATTATTGTTTGTTAATATCCCATACAATGTCATGCGTCTTTCAGATAATTCCAATATGCAACACGTTGGCAGGATTCGACTCACTCTCAATAACATATTTCAGGTAGGCTAGTTGTATTAGCAAGTTACCAAATATATTTTGATTTGATGACAGTAATAGAATGCATTTTACATCTCTAACTAAAAATGTCATTCTTCATTCACTGCAGGCCTGGGAGTTTAATTGTAGATTTTGTGGTTAATGTCAACAGCCCGATCACTACAGATATTCTATTTCTAAGAGCTGAAAAAATGGCAACAACTTTGAATGCCGGTATATTTCTGGTGACTACAGGTACTGTATACGGTACTTTACAATGCCATTCAACAGATTAATGTCCGTATTAGGAAGGTATACATACATTAAAGAGCCATAATGAGGGCCACTGAAATGTATTAAGACACTGGAGAAAATTTGTCACCTATTTTTCATGATTTAAATGCCAAAAATGGCCAAGCAGGTCACAAATAAGGCACATACAGTAATATTACCAGTCATTTGCTCATAACTTTATCTTTACACAGGTTTTGTTAAGATAGTTGCACCACTCAATCCCGTGTCTCTTAAGACGACAATCTTCATCTCATGCTCAGCACAAGACAACGCAACAATGACATCAGTATGGAACATAACTAAAAATGGGAACATCTTCGGGATAACTAATGGCACTGAGGCTATACTGACCTCAACAGGCAACAATGCAACAATTCAGATTACCACATCAGAAGCCTGGGCAGGTATACGGTTTTTTTTGGCAAAGGAGGCTCTAATGTACAGTATAATGTTGAATAGGTGTCACCGATATATTACTGGTGCTCTATATTAAGTAATGATTAGTTAATATAAGCTGTAATATTTATTATAGTTATAGATTCAATACAGGCCATTTGAGGAAATGTATTCCTATCAACTATGTATATTTTAAATTAGATCTTGATAAACTATACATTCATTACTGTATGCTCTCTCATCTACTGTACCTTTTATCTTAATGAGACCCATAACTACTTGCCCTGATTGGTTTTAGGGTTGATATCCTGTGTCCTCCAGCCAACCAGCACAGGCAACAAGGTGGTAATCCTTCACCAAGCCAGTTCAATCCTAGATCTAGCAATTACTCCAATAATATCCAGCGCCACTATACCACAGTTCCCACACTGTAATTCCAATGAAAGTAGTCAGTCTATTCAAGTTGTGTGTACAACCCCAAATAGTACGGAACCATATGATATTACATGGAGTGAAAACGTAAATTTTGTAGAGAAATGTAAGTATATAGGGCTCAAACAATATGCTGATAATACTATTTAGGATTTTGATTGGATTGCCTGTTGAGAATTCTTATTTGATCTCAATCCTTCTACAGATGGATCTGACATCATCACGACTCAGGGTGTAGCATCTATTAACTGTGACAGCAGCAAAATCCTGCCAATCGTAACATGCACGTTCACAAATAGGCTCAAGCAAAGTACAAGTGCCACCCTTCAACTCAATGTCATATACAGTATGTTTACCTTTGTTTTAATCACACCTTAGTTAGGGAGGAAATATAAACCAAACATAAAATGTAAATATGTATGCCACATGCACTATATTCAAACATGTGCAGACACCTTGCTCAATTAGATTATGGTGAATTAATTTACTGCTGCTGGTGTCATTTTGTTCCTAAAATAAAAAAAAGAAGGTGAGCATTATTGTGATGGAGTTGATGATTGGCCAGACACCAAGGCGAACTTCACAGCACTACTGCCATGTATTGGGAAAGTGGGACAACGGAGTAGGTACTGCATGAATGGAACATCAACATTGCAAGAGGAAGTCTCCAATTGTGTCATGTTGACCCTGAACAATATTCTGGTATCGACAAACGTAAGTATTTAGCCAACGTCATTTTATTCATAGACAGTATACAATAATTTTCACCTCAAACTTTTTCAAATGAGTTTCTTGTTGCACAGCTAACGTAAAGATATAGTAAATAAGGAAAATAATGTCCCCCATTGTAGGGTACATTATGAGTCTTTTTATGTTGAAAACCTTTAAAGGTCTTAAGAGGTCATTTCTTGCATTTACCTCTGTGCCTGTAGACTGACCTCCCACACCAGATGCTGATTGGCTGATTACCCCCTAGTCCTCCTGTATTGCTCTAAGGCTCCCAAATTGACCCTTGGCCTTTCGTCTTGCAGCCATGTGCCCTTTTTTTGCACTCCAATGAGCAATGGCTGACATTTATTACATTATCGATCTCTTACAGGATCTTGGCAAGGGCATTGGAGACGTATTTAAAAGTGCTGAAAATATAATGCAAAGACTCAAAGACTCCACTAATGGCACACAGACATTGGGTACTACAGCTGATGTGAATACATCTGTTAAAATCATCACCAATGTAGCTAATGTAGCAAATCGAACAAATATAACGTATCGCACTTCTATAGTAAATGTAAGTAGAACATCTTGGATCATCTCCTTATTTTACAATCAGAATACTACAATATGTTTTTGTGTGTTTTGAATGATTTAAAGCTTGTCTTTTTCAGGACTTTGTGGAATCAGCTAGCAATATCCTGGACACAAACAGTAAACATTTATGGACACAAGCTGTTGCTGTAGACTATCTGAGTGCTGTTCAGAGCATGGTTTCTAAAACAAACTTGACAAATGCAAACAGCACCAACGTACAAGCGATGGCGTGCTTACCCACCACACCATGTCAAACTACAGTCTTTAATACCAGCGTCTCAACAGAAAACTCTGACGTAAAAATAATTGGATTCATAAACCTGGGAAAATATTTGACCCAAAACTACACAGAAAATGTGATCAATAGCATTGTAGTGTCAGCATCAGTTGTAAATCCAGGCAAAATTTTCACAATTAATTTTGCACTTATGACAGACAGGCCTCCCAACTATGCTATGCAATGTGTTTCGTGGAACGAAACCAAAAGTGATTGGTCGACTAACCAATGCACATGGGATGGTGCCATGAACCCAGGAAAATGTGATTGCAAGACCACAGCCATATCTACTCGGGCTGCTGAGTATGCCCTGCCTGTATCTGGCTCCTTTGCCATTCTCATGTCAAAATACCCACTGCCTATCCCATATATGTGGGAGTTAACACTGGCTGGTCTGGTAGTGTCAATAGCTTCTCTCACTGTGTGCCTGGTTATAAACATTTGTTTCTGGAAAAGTATTATAAACACAAATAGCTCATACTTACGTCACATAGCCCAGACAAATATTTGTCTGTGTTTACTTATTGCCGATTGCTGCTTTTTGGTGAATGAGTTTAAGAATCCCTCATCCTGGTGTCCAATTCTGGTCTTACTGAAGCATTTTGGCTTTCTGGCCATGTTTTGTTGGATGTTGGCCTTAAGCATTATTCTCCTCCACCAAACAATTTTTGTTTTCCATGACATGAGCAAAAAGACCTATTTGGGAATCTCACTATTCCTAGGATATGGAATTCCCAGTTTCATTGCTATTGGCACATTCATTTCTTATAACAACGGTGCAGAAGACTTTTACTACAGTTCTGAAACTTGTTGGCTTATTTTTACAGCAGTCCTCCACGGCTCAATTCATGCGTTTTTTATACCAGTTGGTATAATCGTCATGTTCAATATGTTCAGCATGCTGGTGGTGATCATGAAGATTCTGGACAGACACAAGACAGCCAACATGTCTAAAAAGGAACCTAATTTTGCCCAAAGCATCCTGAAGCCTGTTGTAATCTTGACTCCAATATTCGGACTGACGTGGGTGTTTGGATTTGCCCTATTTACAGTTGATCTGACTGCTGGACCCTTGGGCTATGTTATCAATTATTGCTTTATTGGACTGAATGCATTCCAGGTATGGATATAAACCCATAATGTTGTATTTGGCTACTTTTGCTACTATTACTTTACTTGTTCAGTAACATGTTTCATATTTTTCCAGGGTCTCTTCATTTTCCTGACATCATGTCTGGGAGATAAAATGGTACAGTATCTTATACAGTAACAATATTAGTTATAATAGTTACAATATATGTGTTTCATAGCCAGTAACCTTTCCATTCAATTTGAGCAGATCCGAGGTATTTTGCTTCAGTGTGTCACCAAACCGGTGAGTACAGTACACAACGGTGTCATTTCATTCCTTACATTAGTGTGTTTGCAGCTAATGTGATTCTCTTTTTCTTCAGTCCCCGCCATTAAGAAATACCAATACCAAAAACTCAACCTCATCGCTGAAGAAGTGAACACTGTATGCAGCACAAAGCACTGTTGTCTCCAAGCTCCATATGTGTATTCTGTTCAGAGGCATTGAAGGTCAATCTGATGTCACATGCAGCACATGGGGACTCCATAGCAGCTTGTGTATATGTGCACGAATTTGAAAACAAATTATTTTTCTGTTTGTCTGTGTGTGTGTGTGTGTGTGTACACACACATTACATTATTTTACATTGTGTGTCACTTATCTAAGATATAACCTCATTTGTGCTGTTCATTTGGAATATGTTATTGCTAATTATAATAATAAAAACGCTTTAAGACTACGGTATAGGCATATAGATTGTATGCTACAGTGTTGGAAATTATCATGGAAAATAAACTTTAGACCAATGCAGCTTATGCTAAAGATTTGTAATAATTAAGATATTATTAAATTGTTTTATCATTTACAGAAACACTGGATTTATTTTTACTTTTTGCTGTAAAAGTGTATTGGATTACAATTTCTTGCCTTCAATTATGCCTTTTTTCTTGTAGCCTACCTGCTCTGGCCACTCATAGTCACTGTCCTCCAAGCAAATGTCTTCATTTGCAGCCATCCTGCGAGGACTCCAGACTGTATTATTCATTATAAAAACCATTAACCGGTTGAGAGACTGAGAAATGTATTATTAATAATTCATTGTTTTATACCTTTAAAGAAAACTAACTCAATCCTCGTGTTCATATATTTCTGCTACATTTTAGATTGTCTCTGGTAAAACACTCCTTGTCTATAGGTGCATGGAGTAATTGGAGTGAGTGGAGCACACGTAAAACAGAAAGGTGCCCCGATTCGGCAGTGAAATTATCAGGTGTCAGCCATGATCAGTTCTTTTTAGGACTCTCGTCCTATTCTTTATGAGAATCACAAACATTTCTGTATATCCTAGCTGGAAAATTTGCCAGAGCATGTTATTTGAAGACTGGGAGGCATTCTTTTATTTTTATTTTTACGAAAGAAGTTATTTCAAAGTTATGATTCCAGTGAATACCTTTTTGCTCCAGCCCAATGAAGAGGCGTCTTGTAGTTCCAATTAACATCTCGGATTGGGATTGCATTCCTTTTTCCTAAGAATCTCCTCAACTAGTAGGTGAACATTTCCTGCAGCTACTGCCTGGTGAAGTTCTATAATTTCTCAACCACAAGATGGTGACAACATTAGAGGCCGCGGTCTTAAACTGGTGCCACCTAGAGGCCAAATGTATGGGGGGCCGTGTAGGCCATAATTCAAACTCACCACTCATATATACCATTGAAAACATCTTACCTCTCACAAACACTAGTAAAAACCTCTTGCATTCGTTGCTGAACGTCTCATACATACTACTAAGAACTCAACCTCATACACGGACTAGTAGAAACTACTAGTGCGTGTGTGAGGTTGAAGAACTCAACCTCACACTCGCACTCGTAGAAACGTTTCTACTAGTGCGTGTGTGAGGCATGTGTATACATTATAAGAGTATTTAAACAGTATTAACTGAAATAGTATATGATTGGAGAGCTTTCTCTGAAGGTGACTCAATGGTGTCTTCAGCATGAGAAAGTGAGAGCCTTGTTGGAAATCAAATGACAAATGTTTAGCTATATGATGGTATATATAATTTTAAGTCAATAAGGGAACTTGTTTCCTTAAATGTCTAGGACGTTGCAGAAAATGGTATGTTGCCGTATGGCAAAATGCAGTATGGGTCAATTTATTTCACAGCTGGCAAACATTTTTGGTTGAGGTGTTTTTGTATATTTCTTGTTTCTTGCATCATGGGACACGACAATATTGTTAAGTCTCAGTGACATGAAGTCTCAAGTAGATAACCATTAAACACCTTAAATAGTTAAAATATACAAAATATCTAGAAATGTCAGTGTAATGGTTATTTTGATAAGATAAAATAAACTTGTATACATTATAGGCAATT
>JAOEGT010094282.1:0-29057 GCA_025447795.1 Speoplatyrhinus poulsoni | reverse complement strand
CAAGTATACACGTACCTTGCAGCGAACATTTCATCAAAGGTAAGCTAACACTAACACAAGTGTATAGGTATATTAATCTATCCTATTTTTTGTCAAAAATCCCATCTTTGTGATGGATTTGACATGGTTTTGTTGTAGTGTATCGAGGCAACCAACTTGCTATTGAGTTCAAGTTAGCTCCCTGTACTGTACCGTTACGGTAAAATACGCAAATAAACTCAAAATGAAATTTGAAAAAACTTTTACGCTTTATTCAACGGAGTATAATACAAATACAATATCTTAACATTGTGTTTAGTGTTTAGACTGATAAAACTTTTTTGCACATGTATACGAAAGAAGGAAGCCTAAATAAAAACAGGAACACACACTACTGTGTCTGTTAAGTTACCGTATGAGCTTCGTTTTACACATTATCCGAATATCTTTTTTTTAAATTGAGTTTGGAATAAGTGAAAATGAATGTACTTCACCTCCCAAACGGCAGCATTATTAACCCATCCAGATCGAAAATACATGTAACTGTCAGTTCTTATATACGCTTTCATCTTGGCAGCAGTATAAGGTGAAAGATTTTCCACTACGGTAGGTAAATGTAAACATCACCGAAGTCGAGCTCTGGCATCGACCTGGTGGTGTTTAATGTCTGAAATATGGCAGCGGGTGCTGTATATGGATTGCAAGTGCCAAAAACCTGTAGTTTGTGTGTATATCTTTGTTTTTCTCTGTTTGAGAGGTGATCCAAATAATCTACGGAAAGGAAATGCACCGGTTTTTGCGGCATCTCTACGGGTAGACTGGTGTGCCATTTTAATCTATTGTTTTGCCCGCCAGCTGATCGCGCAGGTCACGTGACTGAAAACTATAAATAGGACCTTTAAAAACAACCTAAACTACCCCATGTCCACACTAGCTTTAAGTAGATATAGCTTTAGCTTTAATCCAAAAGAACGTTCAGTTCAACCGACATGGCCCTATTAGCCTGTAATGAAATGATAGATAAACAGTTATGATCTCACTCCGAGGGTTTCTTTTTTGAATAAAAAAACATTTAAATGCTTATGCTGATTTTAAAAACATGAGAAAATTAAGTGGAGGAAGTAGAAGCAACGAAAAGCAGAGAACAAGCTGGCAGAAAGAGAATGAGAAGGCATTAGGAAGAGACAACGATGCTATAAAGAAACCCCAAAATCCCATTAGGAGATGATGACTATTTCTAATGGCCCACACACATTACAAGCACACTGCCAGTGATATTGCTGTCTTATGCTAATGCATCTTAATAGCTGTGAATAACTACATGAATCCTGTCCTCCAGTCTAGCGACTTTCATTCAGTTGAGTAAAATATGGAAGAAAAAAACATTATTGATACAGTCGATAAGACATTAAATAGACATGGGTACATAATGCTCTCGGGGCAGATAAATGCATTGCTATATGCAGAACGGTCATTTTAATTCACTTGAATATAACAATTAATGATGATGAGCAATTACAGAGGCTTGAGCGATTTGTGAGAAATGTCAGTCTAATTAAGACAGGTTATGGCCCATTATCAGGTAATCCACCCATCAGATTTAACACAATGGGATTCAGCAGTCGCCACAATGCACTGTAACGCACAGCTCTGTAACACACATTTACTGTAACAGGCTCTATATGGGCTACACTTTCTGATGCCTATCTGTTTAGGTTTGGGATTACCTGATGTTCCAATATAATATATATATATTACATTTTACATTACATATAACTACCTCAAGCATTGGGGATTTGATATAGATTTATGAAATATTTGCTCCCCATTGCATTCTCATAAAACCTATAAAGCTTGGGTGCTGTGGGTACCGAGCGGAAGGTTATACTAGGAACAGTTGAAATGATTTCTATTGTATTGAGTTTTCAGCTGTTTTGCTTCCTTTTCTGGGAATACTCATAAAGAATATTCTTCCATCTGATTATATGTTCTGTTCTGCACATCAATTATTCTGTTGCGTACGCAATTAAACGTGGTGTGTGTGTGTGTGTGTGCATGTGGATGTGTGTCCGTGCGTGTGTGTGTGTGTGCATAACTCTAATCACTAAAGCCAATGCGTTTTCAATGCTCAATTGGTAGAACACTAAATCCTGTTATCTTGTCCGTGTGAAAGGTCACAGGACCACCCATGACAAAAGCATGGTATTTGGTGGGCACATTGTCAGAAAGTAAACAAAGGAACCCATCTATCACTGCAGACAAGTTGCACTGAACAGGTTAGCCAATGCTAACCTTATCTGTAAACATGGCAACCATCATGACAGGGACACCCTTGCTATGACCTCTGTGAAGCTGGCTGTAATCAAAACATTTATACTGCTGTTTGTTTGTGCTGCATTTGTGCCATAGAAATCATTCTATTTTGCTGTTTGATTGTGATTGACATCACTCAGCCCCACGTGTTACATGTCGCTCAATGAACATGTAACACATTAAACTAAAACTAGAACAAATGTTTCGTTCAATGGCACAAATCAGCACAGAGTGCTCTTTGTGTTTAATTACTGAAACCCCTTAACAGCGCAAACGATTTACTTGATACATCACTTTTTTGATATGCAGGGCCACATTCAGAGGTATTACTAAGTAATATAAAATAGCTCCATAACTAAAAAAACAAAAAAACGTTTTTTGTTCTTGCTTGAGTGTAAGTGGTTGAAACATATTTTTATGTTATATTTTTTGCTTATCACCTAGTAGCCCTTTCATTTCTTTATACAGAAATCATCTGAACACCATTCTTATAACACTATTCCCTTACCTTAAGAGCAGCACAGGCAGTGCAAAGCGCATTCAGTCCCTATAAAGCAATGGTTTCATCGCCCGGGCTGGATGGACCCAAGGCCTAGGCAGAACACAGCAAAGCGGGGAGGGAGGTCAATGGGAAATTGATTTTCACTGCTGTAGCTTTTCAGAATCAAACCGAGAGACGATAGACCAGGCGAGCTATCCAGCCTGTGCTTTGTATCCCTGTCAGAGAGAACGGGAGACCCTGGGGAAGAGGTGAAAAAAACAGGCTGATCGCAGCAGCAGATGAGAAGATCACGTCGCATCTGTCTGATGAAAGATTTAAAAAGACCCTCAACCCCTCCAGTGGAGAAATAACCCTTGTATTTCAATACACACCCGGAGAGAGTTTGTGATTAGAATAAAAAATGGGTGATGAAGGATTCGCATACTGTGTGACATCAGCACAATGCACCAGACTTGTAAATGGCTGATTAGGGTTAATGTAAACTCAGTAGGCATCTGGGAAATTGAGTTAGTTTTGCTCTGGCACTAATGGTGTAAATGTGGTGATTCAAACAGATCACCTTTTCACCTATAAAACAATACATTTGAATCCAAAGAGTCTGATTGAACTCCTCTTTCAAATACTTGTAGCTAGTTGCTGTAGCTAGTTGTAGCTAGTAGCATACACAATGTCTTACAGGCAGGATTATATAGCCCAACGCAGAAAGGCCACATGGTGGGCAGGGTTTCAAAACCTTCTCGCTACGAGGCGACAGCCCTAGCATTTCCACTTCTGAGTCTACAGCTTCTTGAGTGCGCATTTAAAGTGTAAAAAGAGCAAAGTTATTCAAATATGAACTGTCCCCCAAACTGCTGATATTCATCTCTCCTACGCTCCCCTGTCCACCAGCCATGTGCAGCCAGGAATGGCACTGCCAGCCCGAGACTGCAGAGCTGTGATTGATTGAGTCGCATTGTAAGAGAGCTTTCTCTCTCTCTCTACCTCTCTCTCTTTCGCTCTCTCTACCCCTCTCTCTCTCTCTCTCTCTCTCTCTCTCTCTCTCTCCTTTCTGCTATGAGCCTGCGGCAGCTGAAAGGACTCCCGTGGCTCCATCGTCGACTTTCCAAGACAATGGCCCAGGCTCGGGCTCCCCGGGCCAAGCGGAGGAGCGGTGCGAAGAGCGGAAGGCGCCGACGGGGCGACATCACAGAGAATTAAAGCAGGCTAAGAGACAGAGGGAGAGGCACAACTTATTATAACCTAACCCCGGGGCATGCCATCCAGACCGGGGGGTCGGGCAGGTGCAGCTGATCACTAACCGTACCGCACCACCTCAATACACACACACAAACACGTCGTACAGATCTTGGAAGTTTCTGGGAAAACCCAGGCCAGGCAGTATTGGTTTTAAGTATTATGGCTGAGCATGGCATTATACGGTGGTTCTCGACATGTTTGACCCAAGGTGCTATGGGATGCTATGGAAAACATCTTGTGGCTGCAGTGCAGTCATAAACACAAACCCCATTGAGAGAAATATATGTGTATTTTAGAAACACTACTTTACATGAAGCACACATTGTAGTTGGGCAATGCTGGGCATGGGAAAAGACTTGGATGTCTGGAGCTTTGTAAATATATTGTAATATATTGGCATTCTCAGCCAATCAGCTAAGGGCAAAACATTTGTATTAAAAGCCCTGACTCAAACAAAAGGAAGTAATCAGATACTGTTGAGAGCAATTTCACCAGCAAAGTATTAAATACCACACAAGGACTTCAGGAGGTGAAATTATCCCTGATTATACGAGTGGTGGGGGACAAGTTCTGAGAATAGAATGACATTCAGTGGCCTGCAGGACGACTGAGAATAAGGAATCAAGAGAAATACGAGGCAAGGAGCTCTGTGCAAATCCCTAAAATACCTACAAACTCACCCCATCCCCAACCCATCTAATCTCTGGTTCGATTTCTTGAGCAATAATCTATGACCACTGCATTACACACAAGAACAAGCACAAAACCCCATTATGCTCACACACAAACGCACACATACAGTATACACACACACACACACACACACACACGCACACACATGAAACTTCAGTCGCAGGCAGCCTAACACACGCACACACACGCACACACGTGCAGCTTCAGTTGCAGGCAGCCTCTAACACACACACACACATGCACACACTGTACACACACACACTGTAGCGCGCGTGTGCCGTACAGGCACATACACACACACAAACACACAAACAAAACACACATCTTGTATCACTTTAGTTGCCATCCATTTCTCATTATCAACTTCACTCCGCCTCATCTTTTCCTCAAGTGTGAATGGCAGTGGCTCTGAATAAAATGGAGTTTGTGAGGCTGGAGGCCTCTAAAATTATCTCTGGCCCCACAGAAACTCAGGCAGTAGCCTATTGTTGATAAGCCAGGGCCTTGAAGCACATAAACGCACACACACATTCTCTCACACAAACATATAGCAGATTTATTTAAGCAAGCGCAAACACAGACACTGGTTGCTACAGATAGCCTAGACAAACCTGGACACGCAGGAACATACACACAGCATCCAGCCAACAGAACTCAAAAAATGCACGCGCGCCGCACACACACAGGCTACACACACACACGCACGCACACACACACGTCGATGCACAAACCACATGCAAACACAGACACGCGGAGATGGAGTGTATACCGTGGCTGTGCTGAATGGAATTATACAGTGTAACATCCGTAGCTGGGCGCCTGGTGGTAATAGCGTGTTTCTTCTTCTGCTCCCCCGGTGATTTACGAGCACATCTCCCCTCATCTGTGGGTCCGGGGACCCGACGGCCGGGACCGCGTGTTTGACAATCCTGTTTTATTTTCATTACACTGTCATAGCCACGGAGGGCCCAGGACATGTGTATACACACACACACACGTGAACAATACGCAAACATTCATTTCTGTGCAGAAACGCGAACACTGTGTTTGACATCATGATGAATTGCATATGAAATCGCCGCGCTTCTGTTTTCAATTCTCCAGTAGCCTTTAGTTGAGGTATAAAAACCCCGGGATGGAATTCACATTGTGTCGCTATATACGAGCGTCAAATGTGGTGAGCCTATGAATCGTTTCCCTTTAATGAGAAAGGATACTGTAGGAGAAGAATTTATTTTTTATTTTATTTTAAAGAATGGCATGGACCTTTGCAGTCTTTTCTCAACCATGACATACATCACCAGCCCGTTGTAATGTATCCCACCACAAAACAGTTGTAACCATTATAACACCACGATGTCTGGTCTACTTAACCTTTGCTGAGGGTACAAGTAGGTAATTGCAGCTCTGCTTCCATTGCTTTTATGTGAGTAATGAGAGACTCTAGTAATTTCCGACACCCCTCCCCTCTCTCTCTCACTCGGTGCACTGTTATGGAGGGGTAAAGCATCTCCTTGACATTGCTCATGTAATCTGCAGGAGATGTGTGCGACGGAAATGAGGCAGACTCTGGTTAGAGGACGTGGGGAAGGGAAGGAATAGGTCTTGGAGGGCTTGGCAGACCAGCCAAGACCAGCAGGAAGCGGGAGCAGATGGTTCATGAGGTGTTGCTGGACGGAGACGACAGGTTTCTTCTGCTGAGGTCACCCACACCTCACTTCTTCATGTTTTCATCTGAAAGTATGATTGCTCTCATCTCTTGTGGTTTGGAGTTATGAGAGCCCGTTTTATGAGACATTTGGTTTTATTCCCACGGCCGTTGCATGTCATAGTACTGTGTCTGTCAGCTGACTCCTTCAGTTGCATGTAGCAGTCAATGTGAGATTAGATGTTTCTGTTACACTCTTTACGTGCTTCTAACAAAATACCGACCTCTGTCGAGACAGTGTCTGCCACATAGCAATAGGTAAACCCGCAGATGCTTATAGGGTGCAATTTGTTTCCAATATGGCCACTAGGGGCAGAGGTGAGTTTAGGCATGTGAATGAATCTAATTTAAAGTGGCCTTGAATTCACAATTTAATTTGTATCTTGTTTTGCTACAGTACTTTCTCTCAACTGAAGAGATTGCATATACACTGCATCCTGGCTTATCACACAATAATTTTAATTACTGAAACTGACAGTTTTCTTTTTTTTTTCTTGTTGTTTTTAAGTAGCCTGGCTCCACCCTATTATATGCTCTCAGCATTTCTGTTAGCTGAGATTACAGTCTAGAAACACTGTTCGCAGTAGCGTTCACTGCTGGCCGACCAATCAGAGTGGGCTAGTGAGATGACGTTGAAGTCAAGCGTGTTTCTGATAGAGCTAGATGAGGCGATGAAAATGTAGCAACGTTGATTTGTTAAATACTGTCCAATAGGGGTTATGCGCAACTTATTTCCGCATTCTGTAAAACGTGTCTCACCACTTCCAGTTAGGTGCTATATGAGCTGGAATATGCCTGCTTTTATTCAAGATGCCTCCAGGAACTACTAAAAATAATAGCTACAAATGTCCATCGAATTGTGACAATATTAGTTAAACTATTAAAAAACGTTTGCACGAAAAAAAACGAGAAAAAAAAAAACGATTCTATCAACATACGATCTGAGCAGGGAGTCTATTCTCTGCTGAGGGTCTGTTACTTAACATATGCTGAGCACACTATCCTTAC
This sequence comes from Speoplatyrhinus poulsoni, assembly GCA_025447795.1. Classification (NCBI taxonomy): domain Eukaryota; kingdom Metazoa; phylum Chordata; class Actinopteri; order Percopsiformes; family Amblyopsidae; genus Speoplatyrhinus; species Speoplatyrhinus poulsoni. The sequence continues at coordinate 21,618 of JAOEGT010094282.1, read as the reverse complement.
ACACGTCGACAAGTTTGATTTTGGAATAAAAAGCAACAGACAAGATGCGTTATGCTGAAGATTATAACATAGGCTATTAGCTAGTGGCTAGCGCAAGCATCCAGTTTTAGCCGACACACTGTACATTAGATTATAAATAATGGAGTAACGTAGCTCATTGCCTGATCAAGCTGTTAACTCGTCGGAATAGACTGTCAAAAGATGAATTGCACTGGTTGAACAAATAATGGAAATATATAAATAAATGTTGGCTAGATATTACAAAATAATTGCCTGCAGTGTGGCAGACCCAAACTAACAAACTGAAGTAAATAAGCTAATGTACAAACATTGTCCTGACCTGCTGAACAATAAAATGTTTGTGTTTCTTAGTTGTGGCATCTGTTATTCGTATTTCTTTTAAATAAATAAGACCACTTGTACAGCTACAGGAGTCATATACTTACTGTTCAGCACGGCTGTGATTATCTCCGGCATTCGGCCGCATAGACACTCATCCATTCTAAATATAATTTTAATATTGTTGGTTGATGATCATCGGGTATCGGTTAGAATTATTTACCAAAGAAAATGAGCATTAGGTGTTAACATGTTATTTGATTACATAAAAGTAAATATTACGCTGACAGTTTGGTTCAAACTAATGTAATGTTACCACTTTCACAGATAAGCGGAAGCAATGAGATCTGTTTTCCTGTTCGGTCATGTGACGTTCGACATATAACCCCTATAGTTTCAATATTAACCTAAGGTTTATGCCTGGTAGGAGGCAGCAACTGCTTCCCAATGGAGCGTTGGGGTTACACCAGGCTAGAGGGTGAGGGTGTTGACATTGAAATAGCATACAGGTGACTATAACATGTTCCTTTGTGCTCTAATACAGGAAAACAAAAGGAGACTCGATCTCAACAACAGTGAATATGTCTAAGGTTCAGAGATTTAATGAAGCAGCACTGTCAAGCCTTTGACATCATCCAGTGAATGAAGAAAACAAAGAAGAAATTATTTTAACATTTTTAAGACTGGTGGATGTGTATAACGCCCACTTAAGCAGCAATAAGATCCTTCCCCGCATGCCACACAAACCATTTTCACTAATTGGTTATCCTCATCCACCAATAAAAATAAAGTGAACAGACAGTGAGAGAAATGTATTTTATGATAATAGCCATTGTGAAAGACAGTTAAACAAGACAAAGTCAAATAACACATCTGCAAAGTATTCCAGGGTCCCCGGCGGTGTCCAATTAGACAAATACAAAGCTGAGCACGTACAGAGGTAACAGCCTGTGACTCTAAAGCACCTTTTATCCAGTGGAAATAAAAAGGTGTGAAACAAACAGCCAATTAATTTAATTGGACCCTTAACACTATAAGGTGCAAAAGAATGTTTTAACACCCCTCAAAATATCAAAATGTATTTTTGCTAATAATATAATTAATCATCATAACGATAGTGCTAACCATTTCATTGTTGCAATATCAATATTAAAGTGATTCTCTTATTAACGTATGGCTTCAATGTTGAGCCACAAGACCTAAATACATGCTGCACACCTAATGGATGTGGCTTGGGGAATTTTAGTATACAGTGTGCATAAGCTTTATAATTCCATCCTCAGCAGACACAACTCAAATAAATAATAAATAAATATGCATTTATATTTATTTTTGTAGTGTGCAGAACGACAGGCATTCAGAGGTCATCTCTCGCATTCTGCTGAGTTCATCTGAGTGCAACATTCTGGACGTTTAATTAGTTCCTCTCTCTCATTCAAAACTCAATTTTTGTGAATATACATCTTTTTTCTCTCTTTATTCCAGACAAACACTGTGACGCCTGCCTAAATCAATAACTTTGTCAACATGTGGTGTGACTAGAGTTGGCAACAGACACTAGAGAGGAGAGCAATTTTGTTTGATAGAAGATTCATATTGTGCCAAAAGAGAGATTGGACCCTATCGATCAACATATTTGGTTATTAAATAGCCTGTCATGAATCTGCCCAATAGCTTTAGTGCCAGAGCCCAGTGCAGTGTCCAGAATGACGCATGGACGTCTTAAATGTCTGCATACTGTAGAAGCCGTTCTGTTATCCTGCCCAGGCTGGATGCTGGTGGTACCTTGAACCAACTGCAACAATATCAAATGGGAAGAAAATGTTCGCGGAAGTTCTGAGACAGTAAAACAGGAGATTCACACAACTTTACTTTTAGCTTTAGTTACAAACTTTATTTGCAACTTGTTTCCTGCTGTTTATGAGAGGAAAAATGTAGTTTCCATAATTTGTCTCTGAATAATACAGTAGTAATTGAATGCCAGTTTACTCCCTCGACATGTTGCTCTTCCAACTCGAGCAGCAACAGCTCTGACACAATCCACTACTTAAAATCAACTAATTTCAAGAGATTTTACCAAGATGAATTTGTTTATCTCCACAGAATGGCCATTGTGTGTGGACATTTTAATAAGAAAGAACATACAAACACATTTGTGACATTCAAGTCTCTGAACACTCTTATCGACAATAACCCAGCCGCAAGGCATTCTGGGAGAAAAGCTAACACAGCACGCAGCTATTGCAGAAATTCCACATTCCTATGTAAGAAATCCTGGGTGCCAGCGGTCGGCTGCATGGCGACAGACAGCGGCTCTTCATCTCGCCAGCATCGCAAACACCTTGTTGGCACCAAATGAACCAAACAAGGAGGTGAGAGGAGGCAAGCGGGACGTATTTAGGGACGTTGTTGAGATGCAGCTGGCATCTAATGAAGGATAATAGTGTTTCACCTGAGCTCATTAGCTCCCACACCAGCCCCTAAGACCTGGGCAACACACTGAGAGCAGCGACCCAGCCCTTCAGCCAGACCTCACGTTGCATTTACCAGCACATCGGTCAATTCCACGAGCAGGCACGCAGCAGCGACAGGAACAAGTGATTAGGAACAGCGTACACAACGCTGGCCTAATGGCCGTACAGCCAGTGCAGATCTTCATTATGATCCTGTGAGGAGCCAGTTGTTGAAAACAGTGATGTTTGCCAATTACTCCGAACCCTGCCGGCTGAGTCGCGGTGATTTGAGGTCATGCTGCGTCCTGCCGGGGTTAATCAGGAAGCGAGCGGATGAGATCGCACGTCTCAGGCGCAGCCTCCATCCACTCAGACAAGCACGTATTGTACGCCATCGGGCAGTTCACTTTCCACAACTTTCTCGCCCTGACTGAAAGTGAACTGAGCGTTGGCCATGCACGTGTGGGGATACATGTCCATTTGTGCCTCGCAAATTATATATATCCTCCGCTAGGCTCTTCCTGTTGTGCTCTCCGTGGCTCTGCCTGTTATTTGTCTCTGTGTGTCTCTGCCCCACCACTTTCCCTCCATTTTACGACTCTCCACCCCTCCCCCCACACAAACAAACATTCCCATTTCCTTCATTCCCTCTTTTCCTCTTCCCGCTCTCACTCCCACTTTCATTCCCTTTCACCTTCTCCTCGCAGGTCAATGTTTTTCCCGCCTGTCGTTTCCCTTCGTTGCCATGGAAATCCAATCAGGACGTGACATAGCTCTTCCAGCCAACTAATTATTAGTCAGAACACACTTAGGGTCCATGGGGGCTGACACACGCCCTCACTCACACACACACACACACACACACACACACAAATGACTGGCTAATCAAGCTCTCATGTTGGTCAGCTGTGCCACCACCAGGGTAACACACCAGACTCCAGCTAAAGGATAATTAGTGTTCCTTGTCATCGTTGACATCATCAAGGGGAGGAAAGCCTATCGACCTATAGGAGGCGGTCTGACTCTGCTGCTGTATGTGTTTGCATCTGCTGAACCTGTGCAGGCTGTGAGATGACAAAATACAACTTCAATCTAGATTATACATAGGACCACATGGGAACACCATGTGGGGATATAGTGGATAAATAAAACATGCCTATAGACGTAATTATTTTAATATTCCACTGCCTCCACATACAAACGTAACAACATGGGCCTTCAGGTGTCAGAGTATCAAGTTAACGGTGTGGTGAGAAACTCAGCAGGACATGAACAGCAAGTTGGAAGGAGAAATCCTATTTAGCGTGACATGCTTCTGAGCACACGTTATTCCTATATCATTCAGGTACCTTTAAAGAAATAAACAGTGAAGACCACCAAGAGAGAGACATATGAAGTTATGAATGTTGGCACAATGGGGGGGTGCTCTGTACAGGATATGATGTGTGTGTGTGTGCGTGGAAAATAGAGTTCTCACTTTCACATCAACATGTGAGGCTCCGTTAGTCAAGCTTGCCGGAGACAATGTAAATCAACTGCAGCTACATACATTAGACATGATAATATGTGACACCTGTTTCTAGTTTATTTTATTTTAATATTCTATTGCTCATTGCTTTACTCCTGACGCTATTATTGTGCATGTACATTTAATTTACACTAATACATCCCCTCCATAGATTTGACCTGCAATTACCAAGCTAGCGCTGAGCTCTTCATGGGAATGCATCGTAGGTGGCCATGTTAAATGGGCAATATAGATTGACACAAGCACCATTGCTCTGAGGGCCAGAGGGCGGACCACTACTATTCTGTATAAAGCTTGTGGGAGGGCTGCTAGCTATGGAGAGCCTATTTTAGTGTTAATTGTGTATTGGAGTACATCTTCAAAGAGATTGGACGCCATGAGGTTTTCTCTCCTAGGGAAAAACAAAAAAACTAAAATGCTCCTGGCAGGGTTTTGATGTTCTGAGGGAAATTACCGCATCATTTCCAACAGGCCCAGTTGACTCTTGGGGACATCCCAGCATTCTATCCTCTTATTGCTGTGTTACTCATACTCTGCATACATCTGCATGCATCTGAATGCAAGTTGCTCAACGTGACTGATGATGCTGAGAGTCCGCTCATGTTTGCCAACCGCCTCACCTCGGCTGATAAAAAAACAAATATGAATTGATATTAATAATAACATTACTATTATTATTATGATTATCCTCTCTCTCCCCTCATACAGATAATCAAACACATTTTTTCCCCCTGCAGATTGTCAATAAATGAGCCAAAGGCCTCCGAATCTGCCTGCTTATATGTACATCACATCAAGACCAAATATTAATGCCCAATTTCCTAGCACTGGGCCATCCTATAATGCATTTATCCTCTGCAAATAGCAATGTCACACTAACTGGAGGCAGGAGCTTCAGCTGAAATGTTATGAATAACTTGATCAAATTACACAGTGCGAGCAAGAGGGGAATAATAACGGCTATAGACGTGTAGCCAGGTTCAGAAAGCCAGACAGACACCATACCTGGAACTAAATGGAGCGGTTAAGGCATTCTCCAGGTCGTTTACCAACATACATCAGGGATCATCTACTCTCTCAAGACACGATAAGACAAAATTACTATTTCTATTTATTACTTTTAAACATTAGTGAGTTGTTCTAATTGTGGATTTGCCACTTAGTCTCTAAATGTACATTTTAACAAAGGGTGAAAAATATTCATTGAGTATTTCTCAAGATTGTTCCTAGCTAAGCTAACGCTATAGCCTGCTACATTCTGCAAATGTTACTTTTGATAAGGCCCGATTTCAATAATGCGAAAACAGTCTGCAGCCAAGACTTAATAACAGTACTGACGTTTTTCATTTAAAATGGAAAAGCAGGGAAGCTGCACTAAGTCATTATGTTTCAGCAAAATAGGACCATGAAAGCTTTTTCTCTTCACACTAATTCAATTATAAATCCAATATCTTTTCTCCCTATGCCAAATGTCAAGCTGTGTCTGAGTTATTCCTGACTATACGTGCAGAATCACTTGGTCCTGGCCAGAAAGATGTGAACTGATGCGTGCTGGGCTACCGCTAGTGCAGCTGTGTTTCTGCCTCCAGATTGATAAAGAGATTAACCACCCCCACTTCTGACCTTGAACAAGGTCATCAAGGGTCTACGAATAACCCTTAAATCATAGCCGTGGGCTCATCTTACTAACATAAACACTCACAGTCATATGCTTTCTGTAGATAAGTTCCTGGACTACTACTACTTTACTTTCCTCAGTCACTGTTAATATATACATTAGCAAAACGTCACAAGCGCCACCGCAATTGCTTGACATGGTTCAATGTAAAGGATAGTGGTACAATACAACACAACCTGTTGACCTTTATATTAATTTACTCTCCGGTGACTTTGTCGTGTGTGTGTGTACGAGTCTCTCAGAGAGACGGAGATTGGCAGGATGGATGAGGACTATTGTTTAAGACTCAGTGCTGCTGTGGCAGTTATTGGGTTGGTTATTATGTTCTAATCCTCATTGGTATTCATTAGGTGTCTGTCTACGTGCGTGAGGATGCTTTATTGCTACTCTGCCATTCTGGCTGGAATTGCTCTGTGATGAGGCTGCGTAGCCTGTAGTCAAGTTCAAAGAGTAATTTGCCCCAGTGTTATTTCAATGGAGTGGAATGGCTTCTCATCGCCGGGCCTTTTCCCTCCCAATAATACAGGCCTGCGAGCTCCTGTGCCGCTGCTCGGCCCGTATCTCTCGCAGAGTTATGATGAGGTGGCCGTTTAGCACAGCTGATTGCACACACAGGGCTATGGCTTACTGGCACACAAGGACGGTCCATAGATCAGCAGAGCCAAATGTTTCGTTTGTGTGTCGCGGCTGCGCTGTTGTTGCACTGTGCTCAACAGTCTGCACGCTCCATTTGCTATATGAGTTTATTTCTGTCCGCATTGCTATTGGCAGTGGATGACAGACAGAGACAATTGTCTTTTACTGTAATAAATACATATGAATAACAGAGAAATGTGGTCAAGAAAGAAAGAAAGAAAGAAAGAAAGAAAGAATGAAAGAGAGTGAAAGAGAAAATGGAAATAAAGCGAAAGCAAGAAAGGGAGCGTGTCTATGAAATCGCATAATTGCGCCGCAGGGAGTTTTAATCAATTAGAAGCATGGAGCTAATTAAAGGCGGCATTGTGTTTACTGACTCAGAGCACTGAGTGCATGTGGAAGCATAACCCATAGAAACAAACACAATCGTCCTGGAGAGTCATGGTCTTACAGTATACTGAGATTAGGTTCAAATGGAACTGGTTTGTCAGTCCTTCTGTTTACAATCTATCTACTTAGCAATGCAAACAGGCAAAGACAATCTTCACGACACACACACACACACACACACACACACACACACACGCGCGCGCACGCGCGCAAGCATGTTGCACATAATGATACTTAAAGACAAAGAAAGTTAACTCAACCCCCCACACACACACACACACACACACACTCACACAGATGCATCTGTCAGTCCTGACCCAGGGTTGACCCTCTCAAGCTGAAGGGCGTTGAATGTCTAATAGGGTCTGACAGTGTCCAAATGGACTCCCATACAGTTTAGAGAAGGTCATTTACCTCATTTAGCATCAGTGATGAGATGAATAATAAATGAATCACCACCTTGATGATGACGAAGGGGGGAAAAAGGGTATTTTGTCAGGAAGTGAGCTATGCTCACAGATGCTAACAGGTGGAAGCGTTTGTGTGCACTGAAAGCCTCCTCTCAGAACGTCACATTTTGCAAGACATCTCCTAGAGTGAAGGTAATTTCATTACCCAGCATTCAAACCCTACATGCTTGACTAGACCAGGAGGGGAAAAAATCAATACACGCCATTTCCATGCCTCTCAGTTGAGATGTAATGGATATGCCAAAAGTGTGTGTGTGTGTGTGTGTGTCTGCGACTTGCATTCATGCGACCGTGACGCATGCACATGTGCGTGCGTGCGTGAGTGTGCGTGCGTGAGTGTGCGTGCGCGTGCGTGCGTGAGTGTGCGTGCGTGAGTGTGCGTGCGCGTGCGTGCGTGCTCCTGGAGGCGCAGCAGTGCCAAACAAACCTCATTTACCGTTGACTAATGAAGATTTAGAAACCTCCTGTTTGTTTTTGTTTTTTGTTAGCGAGGGGCTGTCAGGGGTTGATTACACCTGCAAACCAATGAGAGAGAGTCCTGGAGACAGAGAGAGAGAGAGAGAGAGAGAGACAGAGAGAGAGAGATGGTGAGAGACAAGGAATTAGATGTCTGCTGTAACCTTTACAGTATATACTATTTTTATTTTATTTTAAATGTGTCTATTATATATATTTCTTTTCCCTCTGCTATTTTTTTATTTTTGTTGTTAATTATTATTATATTCTTGTTGTTGTTATTACCCATATTACTATTACTATTATTATTGCTATGACTGTGTCCTTTAAATTATATCAACTATTATTGTTATTATTTTCATCACCACAGGTGTTATTACTGAGGGACTATTTGTCCTATTGTTTGTATATTGTTGTTCCTATTGAGGGCTACCTGCCCTCTAGCTTTGGCAATACGGTTGTAATAACTGTCATGCTAATAAAGGTAACTTGAATTGAATTTAATTGAATTTAATTGAATTGAGAGAGAGAGTAATATATATATATATATGTATATATATATATATACATATCTCTCTCTCTATATATATATATATATATATATATATATATATATATATATAGAGAGAGAGAGAGAGCGAGAGAGAGAGAGAGAGAGAAAGAGGTTAAACTGGACACCTACATGGAGCAGTGAATGAACTGAGAGACAAAGTGCGCAGGGAATTCTACGCCATTAAAAAACTAATTGAAATTGAAATACCAATTACAATCTGGCAAAAACTAATTAAATTTGTGATTGAACCAATTGCACTCTATGGCAGCGAGGTGTGGGGTCCAAAAGCCTTACAAAACAAGATTTTACCCACTGGGACTAGCACCTTATTGAAACCCTGCATACAGTATTTTGTAAGATTCTCTTACATGTCCAAAGGAAAACTACAAGCAATGCATGCAGGGCAGAGTTAGGCCAATATCCACTAAAGTTAAATATATTTAAAAAAGAGCAATTAAGTTTTGGAAACACTTAAAATACAGTGACCCACCCTCAAACCATTATCAAGCCCTGCGTTACCAAGAGCTGAGCAATAATAAGAATCTCTAACTGGTTCTGGGACTGAGTTCACAAACCTTCGACTAACGCCTCAGAACCAGAACATCCAATCAATCAGAATTAACCAAATTACAAAACAACTAAAACAAAACTACATTACCCATTGGAAAACACAAACACAAGCACAAAGCAAAATGCAGTGCTATCTGGCCCTAAATCGACAGTACACCATGGCAAACTACCTGACCATGGTGACTGATCCACACAGCAGAAATACATTGACAAAGTACAGGCTCAGCGAGCACAGCCTTGCAATTGAGAAGGGAAGACACAGGAAAACCTGGCTCCCAGTAGAGGAAAGGCTGTGCAACCACTGCACAACAGCTGAACAAGAGACAGAGCTGCACCTCCTTTTAAAGTGTGAGAAATACCAATCAATCAGAGAGAGTCACTTCCCAAAATGTAAATTGATAGTCCAGGGCTTTGAGGACCACCCTGATAAAGAGAAGCTGTCAGTCCTTCTAGGGGAGGACATGGGCAGCTATGTGTTGGCCGCACGCTATGCTACCGCCTGCCACAAGATGACGGACAGTGCCTGACATATGTACCAATATGTACCAATATCAATATATATCTGATAATGTATGTGTTTTCCTTGTTTCTAATCAATACCTTCGTTTAATTGACTTATGTTTCACCTGCTCGTTATTACTATGTTATATTATTATGTTCCATAGTTTACTTTAATCGCATTAATATTGAAAAAAAGAAAAGATATATGTACACTGTTACGTCATGCTAATAAAGTGATTTTAAAATGAATTTAATTGAATTGATAGAGAGGAGATGAGGGAGAGAGTAAACGTGAGAGAGAGAGGGAGAGTAATAGAGAGAGAAAGATAAAGAGAAATGAAGATAGAGATAGAGATAGAGAGAAAGATAGAATTTGAGAGAGTAAGAGAGAGAGAGTAAGAGAGAGAGAGAGAGAGACAGACATCATCTCCTGTTTCACGCTGACTTCCTCAGGCTGAAGGATTGTAGCCCGGCCTGTTGCGGCCCCCCCCCCCCCCCCCCCCCCTTCCCCCGACGACCCTCCTGACCCCACAGGTTGACAGGAAGGCGGGGAGAGTCTGAGGAGGAGGAGGAGGAGAGGATGGAGTCAGCAGACTCCTCCATCTGCTATTAGCTGTACGCCTGTCTGCCCTGGTAATTAGAATGAATCACTGATTATTAACTGACGGTCTGTGTTGCCAGCACAAAGCCTACGACACACACACACACACACGCGTATGCAAATTAGTTCATAAGCTCACACCCTCACAAATGACGTGAAAAACCAAAATAGCACGTTTTCCCTGACAGACAACATGTCTGTACCAGTTATTGTTCTCATAAGGCTGTGAAGGAGAATACACAATTTGCTGTTTTGACGCTGCCGCTGTTTGCCTTTCTCATTCCAAGCTCTCCACAGGTTAACTGGCTTATCTGACTCCTGCTAAGGGGCCAACTATTTGTGTTTCATTCCTGAGCCGGCATCACTTTGCATGTCTCATCTCCGTATCAGTGGGCCGCCACGTCTCCGAGTCTTCCTGACGTGGGCTGTCAGTGAGTCCCACTGCGCGGGGATGGATCAATCCATCCTCCCCTGGCATTCAGCGTAGCCCCGGCATAACAACAAACGCTGAGATGTGGCAACGCTCTGTCTGAACAGTCGCCCTACACCAGTACAGAAAGCTGATACGCTTGCTCTATGACTGTTTGTTTTTAGCCTCTTTCACACTTGTTTAGAAGTGTGTCCTTTTGTCCTTATAATTTATTGACAGGAATTCCCCTTAGTTGAAACCATGCGTTACAACAACGCTGCTGTGGTGTGAAACTCCACCTGAGCACTTGCACTCTGCTCTACTCTGCCTAGACTAACGTTGCTCTCTACCCCTCCTCTTACAGCTTATGTACTTGTTTCGCAAATACTGCGGTGGCCATACAGTATCCCGAGGGTGCTTTAGCACCAACTGAGCAGTGTATTTTAACACTAACAACAACAGCAATAATCTCATTATTATTATGACAAAGGAACAGCTCCATATATGGTATAGAGGGAATATCAATATCCATTCGCTTTCAATGTACAGGGCAAGAGCTATAAAAGCCCAATAGTCTGCACAATTGACTATGCCACTACATGTATAAATAGCAGTATGCTTGGTAGGTCTGGTGGCAGGCTGGTTCGAAAATGCTCACTGATACGGTGGTTTAATATACCTGGAGGACATTATGGTGGATCGAAAGAAATGCCCTGAAATAACGTATGGGTAGCGGAGAGTCTGCATTCGCGTGGCTGAGAAGTACCTTCAGAAGAAGAAAATCCCTCAAGTGTTCATTGGATAAATACGCTGCAAACTCAGAAATCCATTTCCTTAGCCTGTGGGTCTCGGCACTGTTCCCAGAGACTCAACGACAGCTTCAGCCCTCCAGTCTAAATCAATAGAACAGGTTCTTTGTGGATCACACGCGCTGCACGTGCACACACACACACACACACCTCCTACAGCGAGGCATAACCTTGAGACAGTCCCATAAAGGGTCAGGGGATAGGATGAAACAACAGAGAGAGAGAGAGAGAGAGAGAGGGATGCAGATAGATGGAGAGAGAGTGAGACTCTCCCCTGTATGATGTCTGTCCAGGCTACAATGCTTTCTTTACTAATAAAAAATAAAAATAAACACACTGGTCCACTGTGACTACAAAGACCCTCCAGATATGAATGAAGGAGGAGGTCATGTGACTGAGTTGAGTGCAGGCAGTAAACATACAAGTAGATGCAGTACATGAGGAAACACAAAGCAAACAGCGAGCCTCGTCCACAGACACGTCTCCGCTATCTGAAACCTATGGGTCAGTCAGGGTGGGCCACCATGCACACATTGCTTAATTGTTTCCTTTTGACAGAAGTGGGTCGTGAGCAGGCGGTCGGGGAGAAATATGAGCTCTGTGCTTTCCTCATTGAGACGTCTGCATGCATGACACAACTGTCCACGGATGGCATGCTAAACGTGTTCAAACGCCACGCGTCTATGAGTAATCAGTAGAGGCAGACACAGTCAGGGCAGTGACCTCCATGACGCTCTCACCATAGTCTAATTTGTGCTTTTAGGTTCTGTTACAGTATATTTATATAACAATTGTATGGTTTTATACTGAAAGCAGAACCTAAAAGCACAAACATATACAGTATATATATACAGTACATGCAAACACAGTGGTCCAAATGTTTGAGTCCATTACTGTTTGTTCTGTCATTCGTCAAAAACATAAAATTCATATTTACTGCAGATATAGTCTACAGTATTGGATATCTGAACACAAGACATATAGCTGACATTAGTAAATAAAGGTTATCCCAGGACCAACTCCATTTCAAATTCAAGTGCCATTCTAACCTAACATGCAAAATTTAATAAGCCACCAAGCTGAGCTCCTACTGCTACTTAAGACATACAAAACAAATTGTCAGTATACTGTAAAAGAGTGTGTAACAGGCAATAGTAAACTCAAGGCCAGGTGAGTTAATGTTTTAAAGGCATATTACATCTGTCTATAACAGATTATCAGTCTCTAGAGGAGACACAAATTACATATCGTTTCAGTTATACATTAAAAATACGTCTTCTAAATATAAACATATTATTCCATCTTCATGCTTTTAGTTCTATTTCCGTCAGACTGCCTGAACAGCTTGTACAGTACATGTCCATGGCAACATTTCAGTTTAGTATTGATTTTGCCATTTGAGTACTTTACAGATCATATTAGGCCTTATTATTCCCAGAGTGAAATGTCCCTTTGCCCACTGGCCTAAAATCTAGCCTTGGATCCACATGGACTCCATTATGGAGCTGATTTCATCTTATTTGAGCCCAATAAAAACTCTAATGGTACCATTAGAGCAGGTAGGTTGGTCTCAATGTGGTGTGCACACACACACACACACACACACACACACACAATTACAAGCTCAGGCTCTTATGCTAGCCTATAGCTCTGCAAAGAAAAGAGCTAAATTTTGAACTTTTTAGCAGGGACTGTCCTTACCCAAAACCCCATCCCACGAATGATAAAAGTGCCGTATCTCCAATCAAAATGTCCATGTTGGGTTATTTCAAAATATAATATTGTACGAGACAATTTTTTATTAGTGGGCAAAAAACAAACAAAAACTTCCACAGGTCTCAGAGTTGAGGTTTCATAAACAAAGCACACAGGAGCAGGAGGAGCGTCAGACAGGAAGCTCTAAGCCTCTCATCTGTGACACGGCTCCTTCATTTTCCCCATCCCCTGTCAATAGTACAGCTGGATCCCCCGTTCCCTACAGACTCTATCGAGACCTTGTTTTGATTCCCCCACATGAAATATCACTCCATCTGTAAATCCCCCGGGGGGGCATTCCCACATGACCTGTCCCTGTCAATCAATAAAATAAACTCTCCTTTCATCAGAACTGAAAAATGAATACGTCATTCACCGTATAGCGCACGGTCCCGAAACATAGATTCTCAATAGCTTCTTTACCAGCATTATTAACAAAGAACTGATTTCATAACTTCTTTTTAACAGTTTCATGTTAGGTTGATTATGTTGATATCCTCCAGATAGATAATTTATATAAAATGGTTGCATACAGGGAATGAGTGTGTATAGCTGTTGGTTGCAGTTGACAGATAAGGTGGAGGGGCTGAACCTGTTATAACAGCTTTAATTAATGGGCTCAAACCAAGGTCAGAGTCATTGTGTCGGTGGACTGTGGTCCAGAGCTTGATTGATCACAACAAACACGATAATCAGATGACAGCCATCGATTTGGATCTGAGTCAGTATAGCCTGCCCTGACACACCAGAGGCTACAGCCATCCATCTACGTCTCCATGTGTGCTCTTGACTAGCCCTTCCATCTCTATATCTCTCTCCTTCACTGCAGTCCCACCCAGCCACCATGACCTGTCCATCATGTCCATGTAGGCCATTCTTCATGACATGCCTACCTCTAGGCCAGAGATTCTGTAGCCACTGGCTGGAGGTCAGCCAGGCTAATAGCTATCTAGTCAATAGCTACAATATTATATCTTTTTTTAAATCAATAGATTATATCACAGGAATAAGTTTAAAACAGTGCAGGGACTAATAGTTTATTTTATTATAAAATTACACAATATTTGTATTTGTACATTGACACAGGTGTACAGAAACAATAGAGAAAAGCTGAGTGCATTTTTTGTGTGTAATTATCTTAGAAACTCTCTTTAGTCTTAAATATGCAGGTAAGACATTTAGCCTTTCTTGACTAAACTAATTACACTTGGTGTCATAGTCACACCCTAGGTCTAAAGGTTAAACTGAATGCAATAAACTGCTATTAGAACTTGCATGGAATGTTGCCTTAGATTAAAGCAACATTTGGGAACAAATCACTTTTAACAGCAACACGATGAAATTCAGGAATCTTAATTAAATGTGCCTGAGAAGTTTGGATGAGTTATCCACTTCATATTTATTTTGTCAACATATTTAATACCTGGGGGAGGGGCTGAAAACTCCTTTTCATCTGCAAAGGTTTTGCAGATGTGGTTTACAGTGTGTGATCGCCATCTAGAGGCAGACTTTCTGTAGTGCAGATAAGAAATATAATATAATAATATAATAATGACAGTAAGTTGCGACATCTTGGATGGGTGACATTACTTGTATATTCTGTTCTGCTGACCTGGGTCTCCGGGGAATGTGAAACGACCCTCAAATGACCTTGCAAAAATACCTGCTTTGGCAAAGTGGTTGTTTATTATGCTAGACTTTGCCGACAGCAAAAGTTCCATTCAAACATCACCTTCAAACCTTTACCTTTTCTGTTTGTGATTGCGTGTGACCCAACAGATGTTTATTCAAATCGGCGCGGTACGTAAACGCTTTAGCGCACAAATGGCAGCGGTGCGGCCTCTCTCCGGTGTGGACCAGCCTGTGCACCTTGAGGCTGGTAGCCTGAGTGAACCTCCGGCCGCACACGGCGCAGCCGTAGAGTTTGACGCCCGTGTGCGTGGCGGCGTGCACCCTGAGGTTACTGGGGTTGGAGAACCTCCTGTTACACTGCTTGCAGCTGTAGGGCTTCTCCCCGGTGTGAACGCTCATGTGGTACTTGAGTTTCACCATGCTGCTGAGACACTTCCCGCACAAGGGGCACACCGGTTGTTTCCCGGGCTTCTGGCCCGTGTGGGTGCGCATGTGGTTCTGCAGGGCGCTGGCATGGCTGCAGCGCTTGCCGCAGGCGTCGCAGACGAAGGGTTTCTCCCCCGTGTGCGTCAGCATGTGGTGCTTGAGAGCGCTGGCGTGGCTGCAGCCCTTGCCACACACGTCGCACTCGAACAGCTTCTGGCCCGTGTGTTTGCTGAGGTGGTTCTGCAGGACGCGCGCATCGCTGCAGCCCAGGCCCAGCGCGTTGCAGCAGGCGGCCGTGTCGGCGTGCGTGACCCTGTGGGCGGACAGCGACGCCGAGGAGATGAACCGCTCGCCGCACGTCTCGCAGACGAAATCTCGGTCCCCAGAATGGCCCTTCTCGTGTTCTGCCAAGCGTAGCCTGCACTGGAAGGTCTCCGGGCAGATGGAGCAAGAGAAGGTTCTTCCCAGGGCGGCACACCTGTGCCTCTGGAACGCCTGCGTCCCGTGGAACTGTCGCTCGCAATAGGTGCACGTGTGAGAGTGCACGGCGCACGTTTTCTTCACCATGTGCTGTTGCCGCATGTGTCGGTTGAAAGCGCTCTTGTAGGCGAACCGTGTTCCACATTCCACGCAGCTGAAGGGCTTCTCTCCGGTGTGTCGCCGCGCGTGAGCGGCGAGTCCTTCGGGCCTTGCGAACCGCTTGTCACACTGGGAACAAGGATGGGGTTTAGAGTGGCTTAGGAAATGCCTGTCGAAAAAACATTTTAGCGCAAATGTTTTTTCACAAGCGGGACACTTGATAGGGGACGACCCCGCCGTCTTCTTCATCTTGGATGTGTTGGTGGCCGACATGTCCGAAATGCTCTCGGAATTAGTGTCCGGAATATTGTCCTCTTTGATATGTTCTGAGACTGAGTGGGTGGGTGTCATCTGCGAGTCTTGGCTTTCAAGCGGTGTGTTCATTTCAGTGTTAGCCATTTCATGAGGTTCATTAGCTAAAAAAAAAAAAAAAAAGGAACAGTTTTAAAGATTGTGTAAAGCAGACATACCTTTGTGTTTTGAGTTTGTCACACCACAGAAAAAGGTAATATTAACCACCCAGCCAAATTTGAATTAATAAAAAAGTCGGCAAGTATAGAAAATTACGTTTCAAAAGTGTGAAAATATAACCATCATTATTTGTTCTCAAGTGCCGTGGGTGTGTCAGCAGAAGGCGCTGTAACCACACCCATTGTGTCTTCTACGGTAAACGCCATACCGCGGTGTTGTGCCAAAAAGGTATCCTCAGCTGAACATTGATTGTAAAATGTTTACTTGCATTTTACGAGTTGTGTTTTCACTTTAAATAGATGTATACTGGTGAAAATGATTAGTTTGGTTATAATATGTGTGCTCTCGTGGGCAGAAATCAGTTTAAAAAAAACAACACTTTAGCAGATCACTTTTTGGCATGACACCTGCATATGCCATGAGACGCTGTTCTTGTCAAGTTAAACTAGCCTACAGCTTGTTGAATTTGTTTTTTTAATATGGATATGTGATTTATATTTTCTGTTGGAAAGAGAATTGAACTACATTAAGACAGATGGATTATTTGGATGCGGATTTGAGAATGCTGACTGGATTTGGTCACCGGGTAGGCTAGGCTAGGCTACTAAACCAGTAGCTTTCAAATAAAGCCCATTGACTCTGAACCACAGTGTGCTTATTTCTGCAATGAAGGCATAGCTATCATACTGTAAGATGTTAAATGACAGTAGGTGATTTAGCTATGGAATTGTAAGCTGTTGAATGATAGTACATGTAGTAGGCTAATAACTTGCATTGGAGCAGGATAAATACTGAGCTGATTCTAATGCTCTCTATGCTTTTATATCCTCGTGGTGTTACGGGGAGGGGTAAGCAAACTGGCTGACCATCTACGCATCTAGTCCCACATTTCTGGCCCTCCCAAAAAATCCTGAACAGAGAAATTATGAAATACAAACGGTCTAACTCTACAATACAATACTACATAGTTAACAGTGTTTTAACATGTTTATTAAAGGAATGGATTTCTAACATATATAAAGAATTTCCAAGTAAATCTCTGTATTTGCTTTACATGATCTTTACAGAACTTAAGAAAGTAGAAAATAAGAAGTTATTAGTATAAAAATGTCATAACACGTTGAGTCTTACTGACTTGTGAGTTCATAAGCTCCATGTAGTTTCTCTTTGCTACTCTGTGTGGAGGTTGTGCCAATAGGCATCAATGTGATGGGATTTTACAGCCTTCAACCAAACACTATGGTTGGATTTTGAGTTTGGTCAATTGTTGTTGGAACATTTTTATTTAATATTTTAACTTTAAAAAGCTTAAAGATGCCTTACTTGATATATCCTTTATTTGTCTTTCTCAACCAACATGACCCTCCAGTTACACTACAGATATCAATATGTAATACGAGAATTATATGAAATGTATGTTTTATTTGGTACCCTAGGCCTAGAACCTTCTACAAGTAGCCTACAACATTACGCCTGTGTGCTTACATCTTTCAGTATTGTCCGTCTGTCTTGGTCCTGGTCTCAACCTCTTTCGGGTGATCGTGTCTTTCTCCCTGGTCCACTGCTTCGCAGAACCAATGGATTTGATCTCAGCCATGGACTTTTTCAACAGCACAGTCATTTTCCCCACTGCTTCTTGGGTCAACGTTTCCATTATCAATGCAAACTGGTTCTGTTGAAACGGGTTAAAACGTAGTTTATCATAAGAAACGTTGAAAGTAGTTACCGGTAAGTGCAATAATTACATAAATACCGTAGACTGGTTGTTTCAATTCACATTTACGCATTTAATATTGATGCATTGCTGCTATGTTATGCCATTGAGTAGCCACGGGCATTAGTCCGTAGTCTATTTAAGGCTACATTACAATTTCTGATTAAACAGGATATGTCCAATATAAGATTACAAGACTGCCGTACTGCATTTTGACTTTCTGACCCTATCCTCACTATACTAACACACAGCGACACACCACCGTGGCAGTCCCTCTTTGTGATTGTGATCACGGTACGTTACCGTCATTGTTTTGTTAAAGTGTTGCTGGGCTCCTTCCAACGTAATGTAATGTCCCTCTTCATTTTTCACAGGATTGTGTGAAGTAGTAGGGGCTTCGCAGCGCTGCTCAGCCTTGGGCGAGCACTCGTGTAGAAGTATCTTCATTTCTACAACTGCTGCTTCCGCTAAAGCATGCATAACAGCAGACATCCGACTCTGAAAGATTTCGTGATTAAACATTTTTAAGATAAAGGTTAACGGGAAAAACGATCAATTCACATTCTTGCTGTTGCTGCCGATATCTGAATGTTTTTCCCGGCTGTTCCTATTTCTCTTTCACATGCAATATTTGTGCAGAATATTAGTTTCTCAGGCACACTGCTTCCCTCTAGAGGATACAATGTACACTACGACTACGATATTCAACGTTTGATGCTGATGATATACCGTATAGCCTACCTACACAGACACAAACAGTGAATACTCAACACATATATCCTGTTACACATTTAGTAAAAGTCCCCCTGCCTGTGCCTGAAAGTCAATTTATTTTTAATTGTTTTCCATAGCCATAGGCTAAAGAAACACACTCAATGAGGAGTTATAATGCCACTTCTGTGTCACATCTGTGCAGCTGTTGGGCAACTGCATGAGTCATGACTATCGGGTTTTATTGTGTAATTTTTGCAGCCTCCTCTGTTTATATGTGAACCCCTCACTGTCAGGTCACTGCCAAATCAGACTTCTCTTTTCCATCACCTTTCCAGCACCTTCCATCCCTGGAAGGGTGACAGTCCCAGGAAAGGTCCTCCAGGGTAAGCTTTAGACTGAGAGGTTCCCCTCGAGAGAAAATGAGTATGCAGAACAATAGTACAAAAAAAATCCAGTCCACCAACCAACCAGCCAATCCAATGGTACCGTTCCCGAGGAGCATTAATCGTGTCTGCCAAGGTAGCATCCAAACATCTGGAACTTTCAATCCGAAAGTTCTGAGAAGCTGCTCATTTTGCGTTGCTTTGTCTGGATTTAGTTATCTGATCATGCAGGCTGTCTGACACTCCAGCACCCTTTCTACCACAGGTGGTGTCCCAAGCAAGGGCATAGAGTTCAGGGGACAGACCTAGAAGATCACACACTGATCTACAAGCCATCCTCTCGAATCCTCCCCCTACAGCACCCCTCCAAAGTTCATAAATGTATACTGTAAGTCAATAAGTGTACTGTAGTTCTAGTTTAAAATATGAAATTCCCTGTATGAACAGTCATAGATTTAGTTACATGAACTTACAATAATTATCACATTTTATTACAGAGTATAATGAGGAACAAACAAATTGTATAATCAGTGTTTAAAAGGATTTCACAATGTGTATGTTATATCTGCTCAAATGAAGAACTTAGCCACTGTGAACAGATTGCAATTGTGTCCTGTTCCGCAGACAGCTAAACTCTGCATCTGATCAGCGAGAGCACACAGTATATACACACAACACACACATACGGACACCATTCCAGGGGTCTTGCCTCTGACAAATAGTTCTCCAGAGATGTGAAAGGTTGATCCATGTTCAGGGGAAGACCGTGTTCGGCTGAAAGCATTGCGGTGTAATCTCAGGCAATGTGATTTTTCTTGTGTCTTAAATCATCTCGCCAGAGACCCGCACCACCATGACAAGAGGAACCACTTCAGCCTTTTCCCCTTCACTGTTGTTTCATTTTAAATGTATTTCATGTCCCTTTTCACCACCGTCACTCCGCTTACCTGACACAACTACAGTATATCAGCACTACTGATGAGGTCTGAGGAGGTTTGGGTCTGAAATTAAATAAGGTGCTCTGGGTATAATTATTGATTTAATTTACCAGCTGTACAGGCAAGTCACTCAAGTGCCAAAACCACCTAAATACAAGTTCACCTAAGGCCTGTAGGATGAATATATGTGAACTACAGGATAAATAAATGACTACATGTATTTATTCTATTCATTTATTTACATTATAACCAGTTAACACTGTGTGACATTATGTGATTCTTTGTACTGTACATTCAAGCTTGCAATATAAATGTATATGTTTTGTGTCGTATTTTGTTTGTTTGTAAAGTAGGCCTATGTTTTTCCATATTGCTTTTTGAATATTTTTTTTGGCTCAATGCCCTTAACAAATGTATATAAATACGGACCCTTCATGGATATCATTCAAAAACATTGTTTCTTGTATTCTTTCTCTGTTACCTCAAAAGTGGATTAATCATTCAAATCTACGTTAGTCTGTTTGGCTAAACACTCCCGGATGTTGTCAAATATGGTTCCTGTGGTTCAAACCTATGACAAAGATTAACACATATAGCTTATTACATGAAAGTTCTAGCCTCACCTATTTATGTTGGTGTGTCCATTTTGACCATTGAAAGAGCTTTGTTGTTCCATGAATAGTCACTGCTATGGAAGTAATTCCGAAATTTAAGGAGGTTGGTCCTAATACATCACACTATTAGAATAATTAATTAATATTAATAAGTTATGAATTATGTGGTTATGAATTATTTGAGTCACAAATATGAAAACATATTAACAAATATAGAGAGGACAAAAAATAAAGAATGTTTACACAAATGAGAAGTCACTCTTTACCTCCATGTATCTGAATGTTAGTCAAATGCACCACAATCTTACAAGTTAATTTCATGCAGGAGTGTGACCTCATTTGGCCTTTCTCTTTTGGACTCTTAAGATGGGGCCTGGACTTATCCCTGCTGAATTGTTTGTGACTTGTGACTTGTAGATACACAACAGACAAAACGTCTGTAGAATGTTGAGTTTACTTAGGAATACTTAGTAAATGATTATTAATTCAAAAGTGCATTATTTCAGATGACATTTGTGTTTTGATACTTTGTAACTTTAAACTTTAGTACAAAAATTGTATAATCATGGTCATAATATATTTTCATTCAAATGTGGGAAACATTTGTCAACATAGGTAAAACTACCAGAGACTACATGTAAATTCTTATTTGTATTGTCTGATAGCCTAATGTAATTGACTTAGAACGTGTTGTTCCAAAATTGATTTAAAACGTTTTAATCAAAACACCCAAAGAAGAAAAATAATCAGATTCTTACCAGACAAGATGCTTTTTTGTCTTCTTTTGATGGAATGATCCCTTCACGTGCATGATACGAGTTTGTTGATAGACTGGTGTGAAGCCTCAATTCCTCTTGCTAGAGGAAGGCGTGGGTCGCCCACCACCCCAACCACACACGCACACACACTCATAATAATCGGCCTTTATGGGGTGACAAATTCTCTCTCTCTCTCTCTCTCTCTCTCTCTCTCTCTCTCTCTCTCTCTCTCTCTCTCTCT
>JAOEGT010094252.1:0-13715 GCA_025447795.1 Speoplatyrhinus poulsoni | reverse complement strand
AAACTGGCCTGGGAACATCTCGGGATCCCCCAGTCAGAGCTTGCTGATGTTGCTCGGGAAAGGGAAGTTTGGGGTCCCTTGCTGAAACTGCTGCCCCCGCGACCCGACTCCGGATAAGCGGGAGAAGATGGATGGATGGATGGATGGATGGATGGATGGATGGAACAAAAAAATGCTATATTGGACATTATCTCAAATTGAATGTTACCGTACAGGATATAGGAAATATACTGAGAGCAAACCTGAAGTACACTTTGTTCTGCTACTTGATATTTCAGGAGATAAGGGTAGTTCCATTTGGGCCTAAACATTTTGGGAATCATTAGAGGCAATTACTCCAGACACCAAAATGGATCCCCAAGTGTGTTTTCTAAGCTAAATGACCAGCCCATTAGTGAGCTTAGACTCTGCAGAATGCTTACACTAGTCTCAAACTGAGAAAATTATTGTTTTAAGTCTATATGAAGAGCATACAGTAAGCCAGTGTGAGCAGGGAAACAGCTGACTCGTGCGCTGAGCAGCTATTGGAGGCTCTCTGAAAGTACTGGCATGTACGATAACTCAGTTATTGTCATGAGAGGGGTCAATAAGAACTGAAAAGCAGATACAAATCAAACAATTCTTTAATGTGAGCTGAAAACAAAAGAGGGCAAAAAACTCCAAAAGCAGATTGCGAATGAGAAGTAGAGGAACCTCCGACTAGCATCTGGAGTTGGCATCAGACACTGCTCCCCTGATCCAAACACACTGCAGATGGAAAGGAGGAAACTGGAACTAGAACTCAACCTGAACCAACAACAAGAATTGGAGCAAATCAACTGAGCACCTGTGACGGAATCTGAAATTGAAACCAGAGAAAAAATGTTTAAGCAGTTGCAAACAAACCTTTTAAAATCTCCCACAAACACAAGTTACACCTTCTTAAAATCTACATTGCAGGTGCACATGTACAAATAACAAATTAAGACTCATACGCTCACATTAATTATATTGTTTCTGCATTGAATGTAAAACACATTTACGCACAAATAACAAAAAATATAACATTTTACACCAAATATATAAATTAATTGTGCAAAGCGGACGAAAGTTAAAGCATGTTTTCATGAATCAATACCTGTAGCCATGGAGCTGGCACTGTTGAGAAATCAGAGAACACTTTCGCCAATCAAAGAAATTTGATTAATAATGCACCTACAATGTGCAATTTGAGAAGCTGTAGGCCTAACTGTGTTTGTGACATACACAGTTAGGTTTGAGAAAAATAATTGGCAAAATATTTTTCAACCAGTAAAGCATTTTTCTCTCATTTCTAAAACTATGAATTTCATTGTCAAAAGTGCCCAGTTGTTTTGCTCCATCAATACCTTCATATAATTGTAGTTTGCTTCCAACTCTCTTTGTAAAATTGACAGTCCACATTGTCCATATCCAACTTTTTTCATGTCTTCATGCATCAGCATCTTCTTATTCGATCCATCTCAGCGCAAAAGAAATAATGCAAACCAGGAAAAGTGCATGCTGTTTTACTGTCAACACTGTGAAAACACTTTGTGGCCTAAACCTGAGTGGTGACTTTGTAATAAACTCGTACGAGCATCCCTGTCATGACATCTCCTTTCTGGAAATGAACAGTGTTGAAGAAACCTTCCAGAAAAAGTGCCAATTGTAAGGGACAGGGACAGCAAGTGGGCGAGTCATTGGGTGAGTCACTGGATGAGTCAGCAGAACTGGGCAATTCATTGGCTGCAGTGTATCTCAACCCTGGTCCTGGGGACCCACTGTCCTGGATGTTCTAGATGTCTCCCTGCTCCAACACACCTGATTATAAAGATTGGGTCTTTATCAGGCTTTTGCAAAGAGTGATAATGACCCATTAATTAGAATCAGGTGTGTTTGATCAGGGAGACATCTAATACATGCAGAGCAGTCTGTCCCCAGGACCAGGGTAGGTGAATTCTGATAGAACATGCAAGACAGTGAGTCCCCGTGAAGGACCAGGGTTGGGAACAACTGGATTACTGTGTTCTGGAAACCATGTAGTACACACAAGCAACCACCAGGACACGCTAGAAACTACCCAGGTCAACGCTCTATAGCAACCACACAGGTAACCATAGCAACCTCCTAGCAACAACCTATGTCACCATACCAACCACATAGGAGTACTCTAGTAACAAACTACAAAATATGATTGAATCCTGGTACTTACCACATGTATAACATATCACATTTTTGTTATGGGAACCATTATTCTCTGACTATAAATTAATGAATCACATAATATATGCTCAATATTGAGCATATTACTGTGTAAGCACATTAGTGTGTAGTATGTTTATGATTTCATGTGTGTCTGTATGTGTGTGTGTGTGTGTGTGTGTGTGTGTGAGCGGGAATGTGTGTGTATGCACACACAGGACATCAGTGGAGTCTTCATTCCTTTTATTGCACAGAACCTTGATGAACTGTGAAGTTGCCATGGCAACAGTTCTTCACAAGCAGAAAGATCAGTGGCCTCTCTTTGCAAGAGATACCCAGCCTATAGGACTCCACACGGAGTCTCACCAGCCGTACAGACTGATATACTTCACTGCTGCTCATTCATTGAAGCGTTTTCCACTCAATTATTGAGGACCTCTTGACAGTCTTATGTGAGTTTACTAACTGGTTTCATATTTTTTCACCTTGATTTTATGCACTTATATTATGTACATCACTTACATAAATTCAAATAGGCTTATGTAAAGTCTTAAATGCGATATTATATATATTATATAAAATTAATATGTAAAATTATAGGTTTTAGACTACATAATTGAGGTTATACATCACATCTAATGTGAGTCTGGCATGTTGAGTATGCGTTCTAATTATGTGGTTGTAGTTTGCAATTGCACGTTTTCTGACTGGTGTTTGTTGGAATATCTGAGTTAAATGTGGGAAACTACACAATAGCCGAATACTTTCCCAAGAAGCAGAAATAAAACTGAAGGTTCCTCTAGTAGCCACCCACTTGTAAGCTGAGCATTGCCCTCTGCTGGAAATGTGGCTTTATGATCAATCCTTGATAAATAAATACGTAAATAATAAAAACTAAAAATCTATACACTTGAACACATTGACCAGTTTCACTCTATTTTTCTTCTGTCATCATTGAGCAGCTGAAAGGAAGCTATTCTGTAGAATCAATGCTGATGGCAGCTGTGCTGTCACAATGAAATGCTGTTCAGAGGATAACACAATCATGTATTCAAAATCTAAGTCAGTGTATCCAATTAGAATACTGAAGTGTTCTGAGCCAAACGCCAATTAACCACAGCAGACATGAAACTAACAACAAGGCAGATGCTTGGAGCTCAAACTTTAAACCTAAAACTAATACAATATTTTAAATACATAATATAGACTTGCAATACTGAATTAATGATACATAAAAATATGATGTTGCAAGACCCATTATTTTCTGTGGATTATTTGTATTTTAATACTAAACTACAGTTTCAGTTACATCTTCTGAATATGAGTATTAGAGGCTATGCACCATTTAGCACCTGCAAATGTATAGTCTTACAGTAAATGTGTTATTGAACCAAAAACTTGCATTCTTGATGTTTCTCAACTCTAAGCAATTGTTGAGAAAATATGAATATGTTTATCTATTTGACATTTGTCTTTCACATCATTGTATCCACAATCCTCTGTTTTCGATATGTAGCGAACAAACACTGGAATATACTGTAGCTGGCAGCTGCTGTTGTGTGGCAGACATATTTAAATGTCTGGTAAACACTGCCACCTAGTGTTCAAAGTGAAGTTCACACACCATAATATTTGCCGATGCCAATTATCAAGAATACACAACTTAAACAATTGGTCCTTTTTGCTTATATCTAAGTTTACTTGTGTTTCAAATGTCATTGGAATCAATCAGTATATTTCTACCCTCTAAATAAATATACAACAGATACAGACATGTTTTGTTGTACAAAAAGAAAATACACAAACATTACTCCAAACAATGTTACAAAGGTTGAACTTCATTCAATAGATAAATATGAACAGTATAGTTTAAACACTTAGAAGGAATTGCTAGTAAGATGCAATCATAAAGCTTCTTAAAATGCCACGCTTCAAACTAAAGTTAGCCTCTGGGATCTTGTTTGTTACCCTCTAAAGCAAACTAGTTTATTTAACACAATGTTAGTTGTCTAAGAGGGTCAGCTTGGTATCTGAATGCTTATGTTTCCTGTTTCATTCTAAAGTTATTTTAGTCTATTTACCTACTGTTCATGTTTGTAAAGTGGTATATAGTAACAGTACAAATATGTCATTACTTGGTACCTGTCATTATTACTCATCTTTTACCACCACTGGGTACTACTGTAGATCCATTATTTGCAAGATGAATTTTAAAGCTATGCCAATAGAGCAATGAGACACTGAAAATGATATTGTGTGTTATCCATGCAGGAAATATGGAGTAATAACTTCAATTGGACAGAGATTTTTACAGC
Source organism: Speoplatyrhinus poulsoni (assembly GCA_025447795.1). Classification (NCBI taxonomy): domain Eukaryota; kingdom Metazoa; phylum Chordata; class Actinopteri; order Percopsiformes; family Amblyopsidae; genus Speoplatyrhinus; species Speoplatyrhinus poulsoni. The sequence goes on along the minus strand of JAOEGT010094252.1, from coordinate 9,198 downwards.
CACGCTGTCATGATCTGCAATCCTCAAATGGCTTTAATCCTGTCTGATGACACAGTGTCCCTAATCAAGCCTGGAATCATCAGACAGTGACAAGGAAGGGGAAAGGAGCGTCCAACCCCTCCCTCTTCAAATACCCAGTTCATTATTAACTAATGTCACTTTCACCTGAAAGAGGACTTACTGTCAACACAAGGTCAGGATGACCTCGCCTCGTCATACTCTATGAGGTCATGTAGGTCCCAAGTTCATGGCACTTAAAAGCCTGCAGGATATTAGACATGTCAATGGTTATAATTGTGCTCATCCTGTTCATATTTAAACTGCTATGACATTTCAATGTAATGTAACATTCTGTGCATGAATGCTGGTAGAAGAGTTGGAGGAAAAGGTTAGCTAGGACATCAGTCTACAATACGGATGCAGTCTTTATCTGTACATTAAGACAATGTGATTGGTTTGCTTCAAACGTAATACAATTTAAACTTTTGCAGTCTCTGGCTGTCAGAATTCTCGTGAACATGTTAAATACTGTATTTGATATTCATTCAAATAGATAAGTACGAGACACTGTATTGGAGGTTAGTGTGGTGTTGCAAAATCTGGTAGAGGACACGCTGACATTATACAGCTGCCAAACTCAGTATTCCTGTTGGGCCAGTTAAACAAACAGACTATGTAATTATTTTTTCTAGGTTGGAAACTGAACAGGAAAATAACGTATTTATTCACCGTCAACAAATTGTACCTGAAATTCAAGCCTGGAATCAAATAAAACGACTCCAATGCTAGCCAGTAACATGTCAAAGTAGTTAGATTTGTTTCTATTTAGATTAGTGTAAAAGTGTAACATCATAATTATGTTGTTTTATGTTTTTGTATTTAAATATTTCACCTCAGAAATAGAAAAAAATTGTTGTACTGTAATTTCATTTGTACTGTACATAAACATTGTCTCTGTTTACAATATACATACTGTATTTACTGTAGCCTATGTATTTTAATACACTTTTAAATTATATTTATATTCAAATACTAACATCTTACAAATGAATAGTCTAACAAACCAAACATATAATATATTGTCAATGATCCTCTTGTTTTTCAGGTTAGATTTGATTGGAGGGAGGCCTCTATATGGGAAGGTTTATCTGGCTGCTACTGTATTTGTGCATCTGCAACATAATGTGTAGGAAAATGTAACCCAGACACAATTCTAAATAACATATACTGTAACAATCATTAGTTCAGTCAAGCCAGGTTGCACTTACACGTCTTTATGCATGTTCAGTGTCCAGTGTAATGTTTCCAGTTCTGTCCCCTATTTGGAATGGCACAGGTATACCCTGCCGGTACACTGTATACTAAAACACACAAGTAAAAATAATAGTACAGCAGTTGAGAGCAGGTTATTGCAGTGAATGTGTCTATGATATGTGCATCAAGTACAAATAGTGTATATATTCTCCCATACTGTACCTCTGGGAATTTGACCCACACATCTACACTGTGTGGTGAGGCAGTGGCAACTGATGCAAAAATCTCCTGCTTCACATTACTTTCATGTTGCTTGTAGAAACCAAGGAGGAAAGCCATGCCTGGAACGTAGCTTCCAATTCTGGACAAAATGGCGATAATAAAAACTGCTTTTTATTTTGTACCATGCACTTTAAATGCTTCCACTTATTTTACTGTATGTACAATGTAGTCAGCCCAATGTTGTTAAGGCTAAAGCACTCTATATCTGGGCCAGCAATGTTTGATTTAAATGTGACTGACATATTGAACATGCGCATTAAACAAATCCAACTATAAATAGCATGACTTCATGTATTTTGTCATGGCCTTTCTAGTGCTAAACGAAAGCCAACCAAAACCACTTCTCAGATATTATTACTCCACCATCCTTTCCCGTCCATCTGCATCACATCTTATTCATTCATTCATCCATGCATTAATGCATTAATAATTCATTCATTCATGTATTCATCCATTCATCCATACATTAATGCATTCGTCCATGCATTAATGTTTTCATTCATTAATTCATTCATTCATGTATTCATTTGTTCATTAATTCATTCATTAATGTATTAATGTATAAATTAATTAATGCATTCATTAATTAATTCATTAATTAATTAATGTATTTATTCATTCATTCATGCATTCATGCATTCATTCATGCATTAATTCATTAATCCATTCAATCATTAATCCATTAATTCATTCATGCATTAATTAATTAATCAATCCATTCATTCATTAATGCATCCATTCATTCATTCATTCATTCATTAATTCGTTCATTCACAGTTTACAGTTCAGTAAGTGCTCAGCATGAGGTGTACCTTGAGCTCATCTCCGCCATGTATTCTGGGATCTTGGTCCAGTGAACACTGGCCCTCACTGCTGGCAGGGAGCCAGGCGTGCGTGCAGACGCAACCTTCATTGACATTTCGTAGGTCTGACATTCAGCTCCCCATCTTATATGAAACTGATCCACACAAGATACTTGAGTCATGAATCAATCTTACTCACAAATAGACTTCATCCAGGTTGCACATATTTGGTAAAGGTAGAAGCATTTGAACCTCAATATAACTTTATTTGATTCCATGGGAGTAAACTAAATCCACAATCCATTCTGGCTCTCTGGCTCTATTGTCATCTTCATCCACCGCCTGAAGTCTCCTCTGTTCAAACAAACCTAGACTAGCCCCTGCATTGTGCTTTGTTATCTTGTCCTATTAGTATTGTTACCAGTGCATTGTCCCTCTACCAGGTATGATTGTAAAGCGTCTTTAGGTCTGCCAAAATTATACATTCAATGTAATATTATTATTATTATTATTATTATTATTATTAATATTATTATTATTATTATTATTATTAACAAATGTTGAATTGCTATAACATGTTGTGCTCAGTATGTTGTCCTATATTGAGGATGCACATTATCCAAACCTACCAACAGTGATCCTTAACACAGGTGGAGTATAAGGGAACAGATACTGGACTATAGGTGTTGCCTTACGTTCACACGGACAACCAACGAGTCAAAGCTGCGATTCATGCTCAATAAGCGTTGGCATCTTACAGCCACAAGAGACACGTGGCTGACACAAGTCTACTAGCAGGGGAGAAAACATACTACAGGCCTATTTGATACTAACACTGAGCAATGCAACACAACAACTACCAATGGGAGTAAAGGCAGCCTAACACGTTGGTTGAAACTAATGATCCAACCAGTAAGTCATTCTGCTGGAGACACACACACACACACACAAGCTCTGTGACCATACTGTTCCGTGATGTATTACGTTTGCCTCTGCATGGACGTCATCAACCACAGCGTCGGTGCACATCTTCCAGTTGGCTTCGTCTCCGACCTTGGTAACAATCAGCTGGGTGTTCTGTATGTTTGCCTGTGGCGTGTAGTACACAACTGCATCGAACCCCTGAGGCTTCATGGTGCCACTCACTGCTAGGGCTTTAATGACAAGCGCAGCTTCAGGCGCTGAAAGCACGCTCTGGGGAATTAAAGGCAAGGTCAGCCATTCACCCAACAAACTCCCTCAGAACCTCCGCCTCACACATCGAAATGCATTGCGAAGCCAAGGGCATTGTTGTTGTGAGCGTTGTGCGGTGTACTGTATGTCACTGTTTATGTTCCTATTTACAGTACAGAGGGGCTGTGTAGAGGAACCATGTTATTTTTTCAGCACAGCTGCGAGGAGATATTTGGTAGATTTGACAAAAAGTGTATTAGCTTACAATTAGCTTGCAATAGCTGACTATACCTTCAAAGAAGGAGGAGGTCTACATTTCTCTAAAGTGTAAGATGCCTGTGAGAGGCAACCCCTCTGGTCACAAAAATCAACTGCAACTGTTTCTAATTTCCAGTCACCCTATGTATTTGGTGTGTGTGTGTGTGTGTGTGTGTGTGCACTAGAGAGCTGTCTGTGGTAATAGGTAAGTCTTTGTGAAACTTTAACACTTCTGGTAACTGGATAAGTGTTTGCGGACTAAGCAAGGCAAATTACTGCAAGGTATTGTCTAGCAGAATTGTACTGAACAACACTTTTTTTCAAGCATGATTTTTATCTAGGGCAATATTATTTTCTATGTTTATACAGTATGTACTTCATATGTCTAATATCGTTGCTTATATTTGGAAAATAAACTAGTAATCTAGTCATCAGTTTTCGGTGTACTTTTGACTTGACAGGTGATAAATGAGTTGTCAAAATTGGATAGTACAGCAGACCACTATCCAGCTACTAAATCTCTCAATGTCATGTGTAGATTGAAAACCATAACAAAGTTAGACCTACAACTGCTACACTACCAAAGCACAGTTTACTAGTTTGCACTGTATTTCTCCAGTGTGATATCGCCAAGTGTATCACATGCGTAGCAGTGTTTGTGCATTTTGATTATATTCCTGGCTGTGCTCAACGTGGCTCTGTTCAATTCACTTGTATGTGACTACTCAAAGTTACTTGTCATGTCATGTCAGCAAAGCAGGCGGAGCACAAACATTCACCGGCCTCCGTGTTCACTACTGTATGCCAGCTGTTTGAAACTGGGTTCTCTCTTCTCTTCCTGAATACAAATCATTTTTTAAATATTTATTCAAAATAAATATTCAGAAAAACACACTATTTGTGCTTATCCGAATAACGTATTTGTATTTGTCACCATCCCTAGTGTGCACATGTATGTATGTGTGCTTCATTATTTTGTTTAAACATATTTGTGCTGGGCTAATTCTATTTACTAAAACACAAATATATCTTTGTGTTACGTTAATGATTTACATAACACAATAATAATTTATTTTGCCATAGATATGTCAGAATGTGTTCAACGTCTTGTACGAGAACAGTTGAAAACAAAAGCAGTCTGAAGCTGTGAATGGAGTGATTGTGGAGTACATCTGTAACTCTGCTGTTATGTTATGATGATGAGATCTTATTCTGCTACTTACGACTAATCCAGATGAGTGATTGAACTGCCTGGTAGCTTCCTGCAAACACAAATAAGATGATTACAAACTAATGTATTTGTACACTCTAAAAAATTTAAATAATAGAAGAAGTGTATATATTTAGATGAATATATGGTAGGTTATCTTATGGAGTTGAATACATATTTAATTTTATTTCAAATAAAAATGATCAAAAAAGCAACTGAACCAACCAATTCAACCACAAGTCAAGCTTACAGTATCATTACCACACAATACACACCGTGAAAAAGCTTTTCAGAGTCTCAAGCAGCTGGTTCTGAGCTATTGGTCTAGCATTAACCTCAATGTGGATTTTGTCAACAGGGTTGATTGCAGTGACTGATGAAGAACAACAACAATTGGGTGAATTAAATAAAGACAGCTTTTACATACAGTTTATTCCAAACTTAGCTGAGACACATTGTTCAATTATATTGTATGTATCTCACATTTATTACAAATTAATTACTATTACTACTTACTACTATTATAACTTTTTACTGACTTACAGTACTGCTTTAGTTACACAGTGTCAGTGTACTAAACACTGTACTGTACTGTACTGTACTATAAAGGCACACATATTTATTACATTTATTACAATTATTTATTAATTGTATTGCATTGATGTGTACAGAACTTTGGTCAGCATTTGCTGTTTTTAAATGTGCTTTATAAATAAAATGACTTGACTTGACTATTTATTTCATTTCATATTTAATGCATACCTGGGACAATGTTGACTGCAATCTGGGTGTATCCAGTGATGTAGGAGAGGGGGTATCCCTCGTCGTAGTATGCTCTCTTCAGCACAGAGTCCAGACAGACACCTGCTCCGTACACACTACTATCAGCACACATCTTGATGATTGGATTCCACATGTTGGAAGTCACAAGCTGATTATGAAACAAACAAACAAACAAACAAAACAATGTACTTCAGTTGGATCGGTTGAAATTGTGAAAATGTTAACAACAACCATGTACAAACAAATGTAAAAGCAATTTAAGAACATCATTTAGCTTACAAAATACAATTATTGGCTGCTAGTTGATATTGAAATCCTAATTCTAAAAATTTTACAAATTACAGCCTCTTTATATATTAATGTCGACATTACCGTAGTACTGGAATAAATACAAGACAACAAATAAATGTCCTAAATCCTATGTAAACTGAGCGATTATTTGTATAAAAGGAGAAAGGGGAGGTGAATCGTTTAAATCACTTTTAGATTGATGTTTAGTGCAGTCCGCCTGGTTTATAGATAGATTTTTATGTGTTTAAAATGTGTGTATGAGCTGTATGTATGGGCATGGGTGTCAGTGGTATAACCTCCACAGGAATGGGAACCAATGGGGTAATCTTCGCCAAGGTTGCCTCCTCTGCGTTCCTGAAGACTGCAAACACATTGGAGCTGTAACATACAAGGGAGAGACAGGTTTGCATGTGGGCTGACTTTGAATCATGTATTTCATGCTACAGCGCAACACAACATGTAAACATACTGGACTGAGAAGATGTGATACTCCTCCCTGCACGGGGGGAAGTCAATGTCAAACTTCCTCTCTCTCACGTTGACTGTAGCATTGAACCTCCATGGGACGCTAGCAGATATTTTGCTCTTCAGCTCTGTGCCACACTGAAACAGCTCTGTGTTGATCCCATGGAAGACCAAAATGTCCTTGGTAAAACTAAAAGAAAATAATAACAAATATTAAACATGATATATGCTAAGAAAACATTATTCATTGTGCATCTAAAGCAAAATATTATAAAATTCCACTATCTCTATATTTCTAGTTAGTCATTGGTAATTTGATGTGCAATATATAATTACCCAATAAAACCATCAGTCTCCATTGAAATTTCAGAAGTAAGCAGTTGTCCAACATGCTCATTCACTGGTGGATTGATTGCAGCCTTGGCTTTAACAGAGAATTGTCAGTTAATGGTTAAGAGCTGAAAAAGTGCATTCCCATTATAAAGTTCTGGAGTAGGACTTCCTGTCTTTCTTACCATTCACTGTGATGCCATTGACTACATCAATGTATTTGCTTATCTCGACTGGCAGGCCAAGAGTGGTCGCTTGAAAATAGCGTGTCTCAAGCATCAGAAAAGCCTTAGTTTGGTGCCATGTAAAGCCCCTTTGTAGATGCTCAATCATACCAAAGACAGAGCTCTCTTTGCCTGCAGACGGACTGAAAGCCTGTACAGAGATGGAGTCACACAAGAGCAAGTTGTAACAAGTGGCAGCACATGACACATGCCATGTTGTGGATTGAAATAGGCTTGGACCACTGGTTGTATAAATTGGTGTTATAAAATGTGACTTGAAATGGATTTCTATGATGACACCTTGTCTCACCTTGATGAAACTCTGAATGACATCTTTGTAAAGATTTACTAAGAGCCATTCTTGTCCTGTTGCCCGAGAGTAGAAAGACAAGAGGGGCTTGTTGTCGGGCAATGTCTCCCAGTTTTTAAGCTAGAAATGAAACAATATTTCACGTGAAATTCAGATGTAGTTATGACTGTATTATAGTTGCAAATTACTGTAATGTTTGGCTTTAAGAGCATTCAATTCATGATTTACTTACCACACTGAAAATAGCCTGGATATCCCTTAGACTAAAGTCACCTTTAAATCCAGAAAATGTGGCACCAAACAGTTCCTTTATTCCTTCAGCACGTATGCCAATCTTTGGTTAGAATAGAATAGTCAGTGAGTATTATAGGTGTAACTCGCCAGGTAAGAAACAAAGTCATTACACTCTATTATACCTCTAAATACTGCAGAATTCGACCAATTAAATGTAGTTTTTGCTTCATTACAATCTCGGTAGCGAACATGTTTGCATTTCTAAACAGGAATGTCTCCATTGTTGTGCCAATTAGAAGGTTTTCTGAAATAAAAAGACACAAAAATTCAAAAGGTGTTCACAGAAATCCTAGAAACTGCTTAATATTATATACAGCATGTACTGCATTGCAATGGCTGGTCATTCAAACATACCACTGAACCAGTCCATGTGGAAAGCTTTGCTGTAGTGGAAACTGAGACGACCAAATTTAGGTTCCAGGATTTTTGCTGCTACGGTGCAGGCTGTCAAACTGAAACAGGGACCACAAAATAAAATGTGCAGTGTTGATAGCAATAATGTAAAAAAGTAAAAAAATCTTTATGGTTGTGATGGTTCATAATTCATATTCAAATATTTTAACTTTGAAATATGACTCGACTCAAATATTATACCTTTAAAAAAAATAATTAATTTGCATTCATTTCATATTCAACCATTTAGCTTTGTCTTGTCAGGTCAATATACGTGTTTGAATTCACCCAGAAGCACACATACTTTCCCCAGTTCATGGTTAATAAAACAAACCTGTCCACAAGACTGTACTATAAGTGGGGAGTGGGGAGTTCATTGCATTCAGGCAAACTAAGGGCAACTACAGAAAGCAATCAATGATATATTGATCTTATTAAAACTACTTCTCTATTACACTTACATGAGCTGGTTGTCTGGAGTGCTGGATCTCGCGACACTTCGTATGAAAGAAAATGCAAAGCTAGCAACATGGAGGTCTTTCTCCTCCTGCAGGTGTGCAGCCAGGGTGAAGACCAGTGCCATTGGGGGCTTTGTCTCAAACAGCATAATAAAGGCCTGGATCCGAATTTCAGCAGGGAGGTCTTTCTGCACAAACAGGTTCATGGTGATATCTTGTATCTAAAGAAATAGATGGAAAAAAACAATAGCACCAACAATGAATGACAATAGGCAGGATTTGATTGTTGGGCTGACCTTTTGTGATACACATTATGTCAGTCTGTTTGGAGGGACACAGCATTAGGGTTTCTGTCATAGGCACTGTGAAAGATTAGAAATGATGTCATAATGCTGATGTGTTAGACTATTTATTTATTTAAACACCTGAGCTGGTACATACCATCTAAGGGACTAGAGTTACTAAGCAGCTACACATGTTGGTCTGCATTAACTGTGGTTACTCCATTTTCATTTTTTATTTTGTGTCTTGCTTGTATGGAAATACATCCTTATTTCGGCTCTAGTCAGGTATGATACTTAATTTTACCACCTCGGCTGGCAATGCCACCGTTACGAGGCCTCAAGACTCGCTCATCAAAGTCTCGCCTTTTCTCTATTGGTACCACAGT
>JAOEGT010094241.1:0-13715 GCA_025447795.1 Speoplatyrhinus poulsoni | reverse complement strand
GAAGTTTGGGGTCCCTTGCTGAAGCTGCTGCCCCCGCGACCCGACTCCGGATAAGCGGGAGAGGATGGATGGATGGGCTACACACAACTATAAAAATAAATTTTTTTTGTAATTAGGGATGATACTAGGATTGACAGAGGACATGGGGGTTTGACAGCAGGCTACCTGTGCTACAGTTATTTATCCCGCTGGGACAAGCAGTGTGTAATAATCACAAAAAGGTGGTTAAATCTCTCTGAATTATGCCAGGCAAAAATGACTTTACCTGACCCCCTCCCAAGCAAAACAAATACTTTGTGTTGCCTAATTATAACTGGCAGAGCACGACTCTGTCCTAAGGCTAGAGTCAAGGCTCCAACCACCCTGCCAGAAAGTTAACGGGAAATAACAAATAAAGGAATAAAGGAAATAAATAAAAAACTGTCACCAGCATGAAACTAGAAAGCCCCTGGACTTCATCAGACCTAGAGCATGTTTGCACTGTTGGATTTATCTTTCCAATTATCATTGATCAATAGTATCGCCACGAGATACTCCAGATTCCTGTGTTTTAATAAGCTTAACCTGAGCGGAAATTATTCACAGCTAACAACCACACATCTAGTTGTCACAACATGATTGAGATATAATAAAGTCATTTTTATATATACAGTACATTTTATTATAACATAATATTGTTGTTGTTTTAATGTTTTACTATAATATATGTTACTGTAGTTAGACTACAAACACAGAACCTCTTGGGGGTCATAAGTCAAAAATGTGCATGCTACAGTACAGTATCACTGCTCAGCACACAGGCTTCATTATAGCGATCATTATAATAACTTACTGTATCTAGGGACGTGTGGTGACTTGAGCTACACTGACAATGGCCAATAAACCACCATGAATCCTTTTATGTCTAAACATGTCCGTGTGCCAATGCATTATCTTAAATTCAGCTTGGTCACATTAGCATTCAATTACAATTATCTGCCTCTCTCTGCCACGTACAGCAAACGCATGCAGTACATCGATGTGTGTCTGTGTCTGTATGTGAGTGTGTGGGCACGCACATTCGCATGCGTGTATGCAGGCCCGCGTGTGCGTGCGTGCGTGCGTGAGTGCATACGTGTGTGTGCACTTAAGACTATTCAACCCCGCAGCACAAGGACATTTTTAACTTAATGGCATTTGCAAGCACCTCTGCTTGCAAATGCCGCCCCCCCCTTCACACACACACACCCTTCACATAGTTGATTTATACAAATGGAGGTCCCCGTTTGGTCCGTGTGCTGGTTACCACTGAGTTGCTCCAACTGGAGCCTGTTTGGTGATTTGGTTACTGTAATCTATAGTCCCTGCTGCTCCATCTCTCTGCCATTGTTTGATTTGTGATTGGGTTTATGAACCTGCGGGGCCGTTAATGGAAAAGAGAAGCATACTTCTCTGATCCCCATTATCTAGCTCTCACCACTGAGAGAGAGAGAGAGAGAGAGAGAGAGAGGGGGGGGGGCAGGGAGAGAGAGAGAGAGAGAGAGAGAGAGAGAGAGAGAGAGAGAGACGAGTATGGAGGAGGAGACATGGGAGGGGGATTGACTAAAAATGAACGCTACGACTCGGCCGTCATGATCGAAACCCATCAGGAGGGAGGGGTGGGTGGAGGGGGGCTGGGGTGCAGAATTCTCCAGAATGAGAGAGCGGGTCGCCTGTAGAGTCGGGGGTAATAAAAAGAATGAGGCAACCCGGTGATATGTGCGCAGGCAAGGGCAGAGAGAGAGAGAGATAGAGAGAGAGAGAGGGAGAGGGAGAGGGAGAGAGCGAGAGAGAGCGAGAGAGCCTTCAGCCTTCATAAGGCATTGATTTACACAATCCCAGTCACCTGCTAACATTTCATCTTCGCTACATTTGCGATCTCCCATTCGGTGGGGCCCTCGGCCATTACTGAAGGCCAGCATCACAGCACGGTAGCAGCCGCCCCCACTCCACCCTGCCGTAATGAGATAGAGAGAGAGGTAGAGGGGAGGGAGGCGTCTGAGGTGAGAGAGCGGGATAATGGAGGCGAAGAGGAGGAGGTGGCGACGAAGGAGGGGGGCTATGGCGGTTTCTCAATATGCCATTACGGAGCATGAAAAGGAAAGGAAGGGATGAAAAGACCTCGAATATGGACCGAGAGAGACAGAGGTTGCGAGACAGAGAGAGAGAGAGAGAGAGAGAGAGAGAGAGAGAGAGAGAGAGAGAGAGAGAGAGAGGAAGGGGGAGAGATTTCTTCTGTCTAATTATGTCCTTTTCCATTATCAGATAGAAGGATATAAAACTAATTCCACCTGCCCTCTCTCCCTCATTTTCCCCTCGTCCCCTCTGAAAGCCTGTCCTGCTTTTTCAAATACATATTTTTTATCCTTTATAGCCTTTCTCCTGGTGTGGGAGAAGGTGTTGTCATGAGGCTTGAAATGAAAAGGTTGTAATAGTAGCTCAAACACAAAATACAAGCGTTCGTTTTTACCACCACCTGTACATCTTGCGGCCCTGTCTGCAATAACACGGATATATGTGAAAACTTCTGTTTATGTGGCATTTTCGTTTCCGTCCACGGGACCTTAATCCTTAAATCTTAATTTTTTTCCGGATGGTTTACTTTACACATGAAGCTGGCTAAATCTCTATTGGGCATGAGCAGACGTTTGCGACCCAATTGACAGACCCAAAGCCCTGCCCATTTTCGACCTGTCCTCCAATAACATTTTTTTTTGTCTGACGGAAACTCCGTCAACTTACTGCAGGGCTTGGGATCCGGCCTAGTAACCCGTAAAAACCCATTTACAGTGATGTCGTACATAAGCGTGCGCACACAGCTTTGCAACCAAAGTACGATGGAGTCCAATGACTTGTCAAGCTATGCAAGAGCATTAACCACCAAAGATCACATGTAATTGCTTGCAGCCACATCAGCAAAATGCCTAAAAGACGCTATCATGCAAAGACGCTAGCATGCTATAATTATTGTCTCACATGATGAAATATTGACTGTTTTTAGCTAGGTAACATAATATAACATATTGTTTGCGCCAACTGTGTTTCCCTCCAGGGGGCCTAGTTTGCACACTGTTTCTGCTTGCATCTACGGTGAATTTTGACTAAATATTTCACTTTGACAGCTATACAAAGTTAGTTCTGGGTTGTTATTAGTGCATCCCGTCACACAACAGCTTTCAGGCATGCTTTCATCTTTTTTTGTTAGAATACAAAACAAGGCCGTGTCGTCCCAGAATGTTTACGTCTGCTGTAAACAAACTAAAAAGGCAAAAGTGCATATTATGGGTTGTATTCCCGCTCTGAAGATATTTAAACTGGTATAAAAGGACAGGAACAATTATCATCTAGGACACATAGCAGGTGAAATAATGTCCTAAGGTCAAGAACAATTGCAAAAGAGATCCATTGTTTATTTGACATGGGGCTAAACGGGACTTCGGGTGCAGAGCTGCATGCTCATATGTTGGTGAAGTCGGCATGACGTCAGCAGTAAATGGGTCTATACATCATAAACTATACCCAGTGTCCACACATTGGAGGACGTTGGGTACTGGAGCACGCAGGCCCTGGTAACGGTGGGGGGTGGCCCTGAACGTTACAGTACCCCCCCCTTCCTCCCAAAAACACCCAGGGGAAGGGGTAAAGGACGGGTATCCCCCCGAGGTCGAGCAGGCGGCCAGAGCGGAGGCCTAGCGGTGGGATCAGGATGCGGCTGCAGCTGAGGCGAAAAGGCCTCGGGCGGTGGGGGTGGCAAACAGGCCTCGGCGGTGGGGGCGGCCAGGCCTCGGGCAGTGGGGGCGGCCAACAGGCGTCAAGCTCTGGCGGAGGAGGGCCACGGGCTTCGGCGTAGAGGGTGACCTGGAGCCGACAGAAGCATTTCCGTATGACGGTGATGCCGTAGGCGTAGGCCTACCAATCACTGGTCTGATGCCTGAGACTTTGATGCAGGGGACTGAGATTACATGATAGAAAGAACAGTGATAGCAGTGAACACAGCTTATTGTTTAATAAACAGTTGAACTGAACAGTTTTGCCCTGTTTATTTGTTTGTTTGACTTACACTTTTGAATGTTGGTACAATAAAATGTAGGAAAAAAATAGCTTAAATGTAGTGAACTAACTTTGCCGTGTTGCTGTAGCTTAGTTTGCTAGATTTCTCTTGAGGGTAGCTTCAGTGTAGTGAAGCTTCATTTAACGTAGACTAACTACATTTTCAATGTAGCTTTCCCAACACTGGTACCATGCAAGTTGCAAACCCAAGATGGAAAGTAAACAATTTTGTTATCAAAAGTCTAAGTCTCTATATGTTGCCATCGTGAAATATAATGCTTTGAAATCACTTTGAAATACCCTGTGCTATTTAACTCGATAGAGAAATAATGTACTTACCGTGTATATAGTCTATACCCGTAGGACCTGCACTAGGTGTAGGATATAGTAACTAAATATCCTACATATCCCATAAATTCTGTATCCCTTGTTTCTCATAGTAAGGTACTGTATTGTACTGTTATGCTAAGCAGAAGCTCTAATTATTCCATTCTGATTATATTTGATTAAGTCCTTCTATTCACACATAGAGGAATCACAAGATCTCATTGAAGGAGTAATTTCCTACTTCAGACGGTAATTAACCCAATCAGAGCACAAAGGACCAGCACTAGCCATCACCCAGCATGCAGTCAATCTAACGACCTAAATTGCTAACGAGGTTTAATTTTAATTTCGTTTATTTATTTTATATTTGTGCTTTTTTGGAGTAGCGCATTATGGATGTTTCACATAGAACTGCAAACTTTTGTAATTTTCCAAATGCCTCAAACTTTTTGAGTAGTTTCAAATAAAGCACAAAGTTCAGCGTAACAAAACGTAACTAAATCAAACGCTATAGCTAATGCAGTGCACCAGCCAGTTGGCCAAATACAGCAGGACATCTTAAACCCTTTCAAAACCATAGCCCTGTCCCAAGTTACTCTCTGTTGATGGCGGTGGGCGACTGGCAATTTCGGATGAAAGGCCCCCCAAAAACTGGAACTATGTGATTTTTGCAGAATGCTGACAATAAGCACTTTTCCATAGCAGTCGAAGCGTGCCACAGAGACCTGGATAAAGGAACCACTGGATCCCACAGAGGGACAGGCCTTCTGAGCACGCTCAGAAGTGCTGGGAACACAGCTCTGCCTTGCTGCTCACCGTGGGGACAATGGGACCTGAGCGACGCCCTCTGATAGGTCTCTCAGTGGGGAGGAGATTGCCCCGTGCCTGATTGGATGATTAGGGGCTGCGGGGGATCTAATCAGTGGTTTTCAGGAAGAGAGTGGTTTGGTTAAGTGGCTTGACATGGTGGCTGTGTGTGTGTCTGTGTGTGGCCTTGTCCGTTGGTGTCGGCTGTGTGTGCGTGCGCGTGTGTCTGCGTGTGTGTGTGTGTGTGTGTGTGTGTGTGTGTGTGTGCGCGAGACCTGCAAGACAGATAGAAGAGAACAATATAAAAAAAGGACAGAGGAGAGAAGCAGACTGTCTCAGCAGGTGGATCTACTTTTAATAGGGATAGAGGGTGTGTACAATGGTTGACTGAGAAGTAATACTGAACGGACACATGGGTGGGTGGGTGGATATGCTGTTTTCATTGTTTGAGAGGTTTATGAAGTATTTTAAAGCATGCTGTGTGCAAATTACGGTGTGTGTGTGTGTGTGTGTGTGTGTGTGTGCATGTTCACCTATGTATGGGTGTTGTGTGACAGTGTGTTCCATTCTGTTCTGATGTGTAATTTCTTCACAGTAAACATCTGCGCACCATGTCTCTGCAGTTGATAGTAGACCTTCTATTGCTGTGATTCTACCAGCTAATGAGCCTGTATGATGGACACACACACACACACACACACACGCGCGCGCGCACACACAAACACAATTCATGTTTGCAGGGTATGTGTACATATATATATACACACACATTTATATATATTAACAGTATATAAAGAACACCCCCACACCAAACATGCACAATACTGTACATAAACAAACTCGCATACGCACACAGATGACAGATCTCAAACACATAGTCACATATAGCATATTACCCCCAGAGGATATAAAACAGAGATGAGCACATCTAGCAGCCAGCATGTGTTCTGCATCATCAAAAGTGTCATAGTGTAAGTCCTGGACACTATCTGTCTAATTAATCACATGTTCAACAAACCAGTCAACTCACTAAGGGAATAATGTGTCATTTAATGTGCTCAGCTGTGACAAACAAAAAAATAATAATAACCCATCTCCATTCTTTCTAACTTCAGCTTGGGAATTATTTTAGCATTTTGTTTTTCTGTTGTTCCTAGCTGTACCAAACCAAACTGAACATGTGCCATGATAATATCCCACATTTAGTTGCAGTTGGAATGAGTAAATATCAATCTCCTACTTAAACAGGGACCAGTAATATATAAATGTATAGTTATAATACCATAGACACAATGGGCTTCTTACAGTTCTGTCATACAGTATAGGGACCACTAGCCTTGTAAGACTACCATGATTGTGTAAGCTCCATGATTTGTTGCACTCAAATCCCTAACAAAGGCAATAAAAATAAAAATAAATGAATAAAATTAAAAAATAAAAAGATTTTGTATATCAGTATCACTCATCAATTTAATTGTTTATGTATTTTTTCTGTGTCTATGCACTAATATGTACATAAACAATTAAATTGGTTCATTGTCAATGCTTGCTAATCAGAACACCTATATGAAACCATGAAATGTAGGTGCTGCACCATGCACGGTATTTCCAACAAAGTTATAATAGCGGAGGAAAGAGAATAAGGCGTTCCAGCTGTGCCCTTTGATATTGTGATGTGATTCAGGGTAATATAAATACATTTACCTTGACTTGACTCGACATCTTTGAGTAAAGTGGAATGTATTAAGCGGCTTCTAGAAAATATTGGCATCGTCCTCGTGTGATAAATAACGCGTTCCACTTTATCGTGACAGGTATGACATTTTCGACGCACGTGGGTGCCACATTGCCTGTGTCTGGTGGGTGTTCACGTGCGAGCCCATTGCTCATCGTTAATCGTGTCTTAAACAGGGTGGGGAGAATAATGACCCATGTCTGAGAGAGGTTCTGAGTCAGTCATGTGTCATTACAACCCTGGTATTGACCGCAGGCGATGGACAATGAACGCTCACTGAGGACTAAGCCAGAGGCCTTTCAGGTCAAATAAACATTGTGCCTGCAGGGGTGGTTGGCTTTACAGTTTTGATTCGTTTTTTTCTCGATTGCTTAAAAGTTAAACACAAAAAATATAACACAGTTAGTGAAAGAGTACACTCCCAAACAAACCCAGATCTGCACAACTATAAGCACATTCTCAGCCTCACACCTCACATGTGTAGTGTTTTACAAAATAATGCACACACATTAGACACATAAATCTAACATAATGTCACTTTATTGCGATTTCAAGGCACTGCCTTCCAAAATACCACAAGGCATGCGGTGAGTCTATCTGCTGCAGCAGAAATGGAAGTATGTAATCCCTGGCTCAAATCAGATCTGCAAAAAGAAAGGTCTAAGAAATGCAGGTATATCTTCAGAATTCACGACACTGTGGTGTATTCTGAATAAATGCAGCCAACAACTCTAACCATGAGGTCTTGCAAGTGAATCATATAGCACGGTTCTTGCAGGACCACATGTACAAAAAATATGGGCACTCGGCATTATGATGCACTTTAGGCAGCGTACCTCCCTAACAGGGTATGGACAATAAATCCTTCTTAGAAGAACATGGAATAATTCAGAGTTACTGGTTCTCTGTAGCGCACTGGGTAGAAAGCAATGACCCTGAAAAAATGTGTTACAGCTTCTTAGCTTCTTTTATCTTTTATCTTTTCCTTATTCTTTTCTTTACAAAGGAGAGGAAGTATTTTTAAGAGCATAAATATCCCAAGCTGTGCATTACATTTATCCATAACACAGTCAGAAATATCCCAGATATTTTCTTACAGTCGCATAGCAACACCCAGCTGTCAATGTGTAAAATTGCGATGCTTCAGAGCGTGATATGGTCAATTACTAAGAATATACGGTCTATAATTGTGGCATCTATGTAATAGTTCCCGCTGAAGGATGTACTGCTTGAATATGTTCGAGACACATCCAACACAAAGTGAACATATGCCTTTAACTCAGCAACGGAAGACAAGTTGTGACAGACTGGATTGAATTCAAAAGAGAAAACCAGTTGAACCAAGAATTCACACACCATTCTGCACATTGTAGGCATTTAGGAACATTATCTAACCTATCTGAGAATAACAGGCAATAGTAGCAAGACTTTCATACATGGTGTCATATGGACGTATGGGCTGAATTGGCTCAATTTCATTTACATGAGAAAGCGACTTGAATAAAATTGACTAAAATGTATTTTTTACAGTAGCTAACATGTTACAGTGCTGCTAGCAATGGTTTCTTAATAATTCACCTTATTACATGTATTTTTAACCATTCACATTTCTGCAAATTATTGTACATTATTTGGTCAATCTGACACCATTTAATAGTCGGACATCGCATATATGAGGTTGAATAATGTGATATACTGTAGGTTATGAGAAAAAGTTAATATGCATAAAAACACTCCTAGGCTCGACTAGTTCAGCCAATATTTCATAAAAGCATAGCTTGGTTTGCTGCATGGCTTGAAGCAAAGTTATAAAGGAGAAGTTTCTCACAGCAATGAGTACGGACACATGGTGAATAACATATTTAATTTCCACAATATGGGGATCTGAATGTATTGTTTTGCATGGATGGAGAGATGCGCTTATTGTTTTCCTCAGTGAAATATTAACTCTGGTAATGGGGGATATTAAATTCATACCCTGCATCAGCCCCTTCCCACCTCCATAGACTAATGTGCATGTGTCTGTGAGAGAGAGAGAGAGAGAGAGAGAGAGAGAGAGAGAGAGAGAGAGAGAGAGAGATGCATATGGCAAATATGTATTAGCACATATTAATCTGTCAGTTCACTGTTTTCATCCGCAAACCACATTTATACACTGTAGTGGAGGGGACACAGTGTTAGGGTAGAACTGTTTTTATACGCAAACACACGTACATTATAGTGTAGTAGCACACACACACACACACACACACCAATTCCTGCACACAATATGATCCCTGTTACTTTCACCATAGCAAGTCAAATAGGCCGAATAATTCTACACCATGCCTGTCTCCTTCCTTCTCCACTTATGTCTAATGGACCAACATGAAAACACATACACTTGTATCACACACATTCACAACGCAGTGTTTATGAGAGGAAGTGGGGAAGGAAGGAAGGAAGGAAGGAAGGAAGGAAGGAAGGAAGGAAGGAAGCAAAGAAACAAGGAAGGAAGCAAGAAAGGATAGCAGAAAAGGGTGCCGGAAGGAACGGTGAAAACAAGGCAGAAAGCGTACAGTGCATGAAGGAAAGGAGGTTGGGGATTATGCCGGAAGGAAGGGCTGTTGAGACAACAAGAAAGTATGAATGAGGGATGGCAGGAAGCCTGCAGAAAGAAGAGTGGATGAAAGAACGAACAATGGATAGAAGGAAAATATAAAAATACAAGGAGGAAAGCATTCATTCAGAAAGAACAGAGGGGAAGAAAGACAATGGCAAAGTTGAGGGAAAGGTAGAAATCTGAAAGGAAGCGAAAGATTGTTAGAAGGAAAGAAGGACACAAAGGACAGGCAGAAAGGAATGAAGAAAGGACAAAGGGTGCAGTAACTATGGATGGAAAGTGAGAATTACAGTAAACGGACCAAAGGGAACGGAAGGAGAAGAATCATTGCTTTAATGTGCTGACTAAGAGTGCCATCTAGTGGTTAAAAGTACAAGTGAATGAATTCAGTCTGTCTAGGACCATTGCCTTAAATATCCAAATAGCAAGTTCTAGCTTGATCTTGAGTAACACTGATATAAATGTACTTAAAATAAAAAAAATCTCTCTTTTTGTTATTCTTTTTTCCCGGACATTTTATATAGTCTTCCATTAGTTGGAGAACTGTCTGGAAGACCCTCCACAATCAATCATGGCTCATTATGGCATCTTAGTGTAATTGCCCTCCTCCAAGTGTGTGTGTGTGTGTGTGTGTGTGTGTGTGAGTGTGCAGGTGCATGTGCATGTGCATGTGCGCATGTGTCGGTCTTTGCTAGCCGGCAGTCATATCTCTAGTAGAGAGAGAATGTGTGTGGGTCTGAGCAATATGCACACGCAGCTCATTTCCACCGCCAATCACATTATCTGACCGAGGAACAATATATCACTGCCAAAGTGTTTATTAAACAAAAAGCCATGATTAAATTATTAATGACAGAGATTAATTAAGTACCCAGCGTGCGCGCGCACAAACACACACACACACACACACACACACACACACACACACACACTGTACATCACGTATAGGAACACAACACTTTATTGAAATACACATGCATACACTGTAATGTCCATAAAGCCCAGTAGGAATGGGGTTGAGGGTGGGCTAACATGACATATAGCTTTCATATCTGCGGTTGAGGGAATCACAGATGGCTTACAGAGGGAACAGCTGCAATGACCAGTTGACAAGCAACATTAGCAAGCTCATTGTCAGCAAAGTTTACTCGATGTGAGGACTTATTTATCAACACGCTTATACACCCGTTATGCTTTATTAGGCAGGATTCTCGCAATGGGACCATGTGCGTGCGTGTGTGTGTGTGTGTGTACATAAACACTTACTGTATTTGCATGGCAGAGTGATTTGAAATATATGTGAGTGTTATTTGGTGTAATGTTGGAATTATTTCGAATTATGTGTCCATCTGCATAAAGTATGTGTTACTATAATAATTCATTGTTTCTTTCCTGTAATAATTTTTATTATTAACAAGACTAGGCAATCCTATACATCTGTTGTTCGGATACTTCATGTAACAGGTGTGTGTGCTCTATTCTCATGTAAATTGATCACAATGACCTACCTTTCTACCTTTCTTACTGAAATAAATCGGTCCCCTATGTTACATTGTATTGATTGTATCAGAGGTATTAATGAATATTATTAGGTTTGTTTTCCACACTGTCAGACATCGCAACCTGCTTGAACTCATTTCCTGGAGTCATCGTTGTGTGTCCGTCCTTTTATTACATCATCTGTATGACACCAGAAATACACAAACCAGTGCTGAACTGTGAGCCCGTTCAGTAGCTCCTAACAACAATTCAGGAACAGTATGACTGCTGCAGCCATAGAAAAGGGCTACATGCATACATGCATCACTGCGACAAACAACACACTTTTTATGATAAGGGAGATTTATAGCTAAGGATTGGTCCCTGGGTATGCCAGCAGTCACTAGTCATAAAAACTGCACTAGCCATTAAAGAAACACTGTGGGTGAGCTAGAGAGAGAGAGAGAGAGAGAGAGAGAGAGAGAGAGAGAGAGAGAGAATCAGTGTGTGGGCGAGAGAGCAGTGAAGAGGCCAGACCAATCAAACAGTATCAGCACTTTATGGCAGAGAGTATTTCAGCATGACAAACAAAGGCAGTAAAGCGCTGTATGATGCTGTAAAACAGTGTGATTCTGCAGTGTGACTATCGTTAGCACAGTTGGCTAATTGCCTTACCAATCTTCTTTTCACACACACACACACACGCACACACGCACAAGCACACGCACGCATACACACACAGATCTGTTCACTACATACCTATAAAACTACACACACAATCTCAATTCACACAAGACCTCAGATGAGTGGACCGACAAACACACCGGCCAGTAAAGGGAATAGCAGCTCTCCAATGACTCTCCAGTGTTTTAATGGTGTATCATGTTGTCAAGGTGAACGACCAACTCTAATGCTATCAAATCAAATACAAAAACTTTTGTTTAATTATGTTTGTTACAGTAACATGCAATTAAAATAATGCACTGTAGTGTCGTTACCTACCATTGCTACAGTAGAGGATCCAAAAAAAATTTATTTAGCTATTTATGTTTGCATAGATTTTTGCTGCTCAACTGACCATACTATTGTATATAATTTTTTTATTTTAAACATAACACACATACAAAACTAACCAAAATATACAAAAGAAAAGAGGAAAAACATGGCATGGGCATAGCCAGAACTGTTCTACTGGGGTTAGGTCCAGTCATTTTATTGGGGTGGCATGGCAGATTATGACAAAAGATATATAACATCTATCAAAAATAATAGTAGCGTATATAATGGCAATAATACAGGCATTTTTTTCAATAAGCTACAGCTTTACTCAGGTCTTTTTGTAAACAAATATATTTTAAGCTATGTTCAAAAATGTTAAATATTGACAATGACGTGAATTTACTATAGTAAATATAACATAAATAACCATAGAAATAGTATTACTATAGTAAAGTGTTCATGATAATGCCACATTCTACCAGTAATGTGCTTAGTAGATACTGGGTATCAAAACTGAACACCCCCTTTCCTTCACAGGGCTGTGTGACTAGCCTCGCAAGACCATCCTGATCTCGCAAGCTTCAGTTAAATTTTGCCGTGAGAATCAGTCTGGAAAGACAGAATCATTTTGAATGTGTCCCAGTAGCAACTGAACTTTCCAATCAGTGTCGTGTTTATAGCTATACAGGCGTGGTTTAGGTGTGCCGACCATGGTGTCGACAGCAAAAACGACCAGATGGTTCATCCAATCAACTGCCAAGTATTTGCTTGAAAGTACAGTCATTCACAAACAGTTTTAATGTACTGCTCCCCAGATGGACTTGTGACAACAATTCCTTTGGCATGTCAGGTTGGTGTGACTAAGCTGCTGCTGTGTTTATGTTATTGATAGAGCAACAAACTACATTCTGCCTCGCATATCCTTTACTGTAGTCTGGACGGTGAGGTGGAATTAATGCACAATATTAACACATTGAAAACGAAAAGTACAGAGTAGCAGTCAGCAGTAAAACAGTCGTAGCCTCACGTCTGCGCCTTAAAAGCAATCACTAAAAATGGAGCGTTATCTGGGAGTCGTGATTTGATGATTTTCACCTAATTAAAATGTACAGTATAACTGAAAATAATATAGTATGTTTAATGTTAACAACAAACTGACATTGCAATAATGAAAATGTCAACACCATAAATGTAAATCATAACAATTTGACTTATAATGAACACATTACTGTATGCTGGCTATATGGCCAAATAAAAAATATTAACAATGATGATATTCAAGTTTATAGCCTACAGTCACATTATTTCTGTGACTGACCCACCCGTGTTGTAGGCCTACAAATGCGCAACGTGTTTAGAGTCAAATTATAGCCGTCGTTTTACATTTTTACAAAGTATTGTTGGTAGCCTATTAATAGAAAAGTTGTTTAATCCCAAAAATAAATAGCATGTAACGTAATCTGTTATAATTACATTTAGGCTGGCTATCTGAAAAGTGTAGGCCTACTTTTGTTACCGCTCTCCCCATAAGTAACTGACACATGCAACATCTAAAGCTTATACATTTTTACGAAACAATAATAGAGAACACATTTATGTGGCACTTTCCTTTAATTTATTATACATCTTTCAATATTAATCTTTTCTGATTTATGGCTTGCAATGTCGTATTTACCACATAATAATACTATATAATAT